>PVJH01010300.1:0-74458 GCA_004026705.1 Nesogale talazaci | reverse complement strand
CTCTAGTCCACCCGGACTAACACAGGGAGCATCCTGCACTGACCATGTGAAGCCTCCATTCTCAGCACTGGCCAGGAAAGGAAAATGCAAACATACCCAGTTGCCAGTGAGTTGATTCCGGTCAGGGTAGAGTGGTGCTCCATTGCGTTTTCAGTGGCTGTGGTCTTTGGGGAATAGATTGCCAGGCCTTTCTTCTGAGGTGCCTTGAGTGGATTTAAACCTCTGAGCTTTCCATTAGTAATCAAGTGCTTTATTGTTCACACCACACAGGGAGAGTCACCCACTGGGTCCAGGCCTGCAAGAGGAAACACAAATGGGAGAGGAGGGGTAGAAGACCTGGAAGGGGTGTATGATGATGCTCTTGACTGTAGGACAGTCTCAGAGGGCTGTGCCATGGGGGTCTCCACACCACTGCTTCTTCCATGTATTTAGGTTGGGTGCTAGAAGGACCAGGATAAGGAAGAGCATGCAGCCAGGGGGATCCTTTTCACCAGTGCAGGCCTCTATATTCTCTGTGTGCAGACAGGATAAACCAAAGGGAGTCTCTAGGAATTCCCATCCCCACACCCAAATTCCACTTCCTGAACTTGTGTGGCTCTGCAGGGCTTTCACACAGACTCCACGATGACATCATTAAGCACAGGCCAAGATCTGATTCTCCCTTCTCTCTTGATCTGTTTCCTGGCAGTATTCATTTGAGAATCTTGAACAAAAGTATGCCATGAACTCAAGTTTGCCAAGAGTGCGTATGGAGCCAAAAACCTCAACTGAGCATGACAGCCCCAGGTCTGGCATCTACAAAGGGGCTGCAAACAATACAGGGGTGGATGGGTGGGGGTGCCATTATCTTTCACCCCTCCTCCCAGGAGCTTTTGGAAGCCCCCTGGTGTTCCCTGTAGCAGTTGCTGTGGGATCATCATGACCCCTGGCTTCGCCACGTGCATCTGATGGAATTGTACACCTGTGAGCCATGGGGCTTCCAGTGGCTAGTGTTGGTGATGTAGATGACCAGGTATCCCTTCTGAGGTGTGTCTTGTGCATGTGCAGTTAACAGCCCAGTGTATCCACCATTGGCACCAGCCAGACATCCCAACACATGTTCGAAAAATTCCAAACTCACTGGCATTGAACTGAGGCTGACTGCCCCTGTGCATTTCAGAGTGTAACCTTTTTTTTTTAGGTGGGTGGGGGGGAGCATCACTGCCCTGGTGGGAGTAGGAAGCCCAGCCTTGCTCTTGAAGAGCTGCTGCTGGATTTGAACAGCCAACCCTGTGGGCCGCAGTGCTGCACACAATCACTACACCATGGGGGCTCAGCCCAGAGAGTGTAACCTTTTATAGGAATAGAGAGCCCTTCTCTGTTCTGCAGTTTATATTAGGCACCCAGTAACAGTTACTGCATTCATTAATATTGACTTGTACCCAGAATGTTACAGTATCAAGAAGCTTTCCTAGGAGTCTTCTGTTAATCATTTCAAAACTTTTCTTCCCAGTTCACTGTTTACCACCTTCCCAGCCATGAAGAGGAGCCCTGGTGGCAGAGTGGTTACTCACTGAACAGCTAACCACAAGGTCAGTGGTTTGAAACCACTAGCTGCTTCTCCAGAGAAAGATGAGGCTATCTACTCTCCCAACAGTTACAGTACCATGAACCCCTGGGGCCAGTTCATCCATGTCCTATAGGGTCGCCATGAGGTCGGAATCAACTTAATGGCAGTGAGTTTGGTGTTATGCTTTTGGACTCAGCCACAATCCTCTATCATCACTCAAATCCAATCCCCTGTCACTGAAGTACAGTGAGGCCTTGGGAAAAACCCGAGTGTTATTTGTCCTTTTACTTTTGTCCCGAAACTTTGTCCCCCAATCTCCTGGCTGGTGGGAGGATGGATGTGGTCTCATGAGCCAGGGCATTCAAGCAGCAGGGGATGGTTAAAAAGAGAGATTTGGGATCCAGCAATGCACAGACGCTAGCTCCGTACTCCTATCTCACTAGCTAGTGTCGTGAAGCAAGTTATCTCACCCTTCTGAGCCTTCCTTGCCTCAGCTGTCAGATGGGGTAAGACTGCCTCCAGGAAAGGCTGATCGATCGATCGATCTCCCCCCTTGTTCTGAAAATCACGCTTTCCCTCCAGTGGGCCTCACCCTTCATCAGCTATTCTCTGGCTGTTTCATAAACTGTTGTTTAGTATGTGATTGTCCTTGGCGGACGACCAATGCCAGCACTTCAGTTTTATATCAAAGGGCTGATTGATGAAAACACAACATTGAAATAAAGCTCTGTGTGGGAGAAAAGGGGAGCATGCACTCCCGAGTAGTTTTCATAATTTAAGATAGGGTTTGGCTCACAGAGTAGGTACTCACAGCCTTAGTTACTGTTACTGGCCATCTCAGGAATCTGAGAGTGAGTTCAGATCATTAAAGGGTTCTGCACAGAGCCCACAATGGTGGATTGCTCAAGGCCAAGGCCAAGGAGCTGGTGTACCTGAGGTCTCCCACTAAGACCCCCTTTCCTGCCACCATCTCTTGGCTCCTTCCTTGCCTGAAGAGGCAAGAGATACCTTGAATGCTGACACAGATAGTGCTTTTGCATTTCCTTCCCTTTATCTCCAGAAGTCCTGCAACCCCTCAGGACTAGGCAGGAAGAGGCCATGGCCTCTATTTTACAAATGAGGAACCAGAGTCTCTGGGCCAGGAAGGGAAGGGCTTGTGCAGGCTCACCTGCTTCCCAATGGTGAGGCTGGGCCTCAAATCCAGGTCTCTTGACATCAACTGTATATATAAAAATTAGAAGAAGATTGATGGTGTGAAGGAGGTTAGAGGCTCATGTTCCTGGGGGTTCCCATCCTCTCTTTTCTTCTTTCCCTTGTATAATTTTTTTAGGAAGTTCTAGTTTCATGAACAGTGAATAGATAGCTGATGTGGTGAGCACAACAATGAAACCCGTGAGTCACAATTTCCCCCTTCCCTCGGCAGTCCGAGGTGATTGTGGAGTGGAAGTGGTCACGGTTGTCTGAGCTCTGCGGTAGGAAAACCCCCTGTGCTTCAGTTCCTCACCGACACTGACTAGCCAAGGGCCCTGGGCAGGTCTTTCAGGTATGGCAAGGGCACTGGCTACCCCGAAGAACTGTGGCCTGGGGGTGGGGTGCGGTTCCAGGGCACAGCGCCCGTGAAGATGTCTGATGTGTTGTGTGTGGAAGGCCTTTGCTCTTCCTTCTGGCTTGGCCACCATGGGCTCTGGAGTCTCTGGGGAACATCTGTGGACACGGTGGGCAGTGCTGGAAGAGAGTCGGGCTAACACTTCCTCCTCAGAGAGAGAGGCTGGTGCCGCAAAGGAGCCAGAATGCAGAAGTTGTGCAGAGAGAAGTCTGGAATGAAGATGGTTAGCTCAGAAGGGAAGGAGGGCTCAAGATGGAACATGGGAAGAGTAAGAAATCAGATCAGGGGCTGGGGAGAAGGGATTCATAAACTGGGAGGAGCGAGGGGGTCCACCCTGGTGGCAGAGTGCTCACCAAACCAGCATTGGGAGGCCATCAGTTCGAACCCATCAGGGCTCCATGGGAGAAAGCTGAGGTTTTCTACTCCTGTAAAGTGTTGCCAGTCCCAGAAACCCATAGGGGCAGTTCTGTAGAAGACTGATAAATCAGCATTGCCTTGATGGCAGTGACTTGAGAAAGCATATTGCATCTTCCATGTCTCATTTCTTTAGAATTGTAACTCAAAGATTTCCAAATACTAGATTGAAAAGAGTCAGGTGATTGAATACACACTATAATTTCTCCTTAAAGTGCTCGTGAGGGAAAGGGAGGGAATTGAGAGGAAGAATTTGAAGTAATTTTTCCACTTTTACTCCTACTGGTCTTTTTCTCCATTTCCATGGAGTCTTTTAGGAATAGGAGCTGCCATGTCTTGCTCACCGACACCAGGCAGACACTGCAATAAGTAAGATCCCCGCAATCCCCCCACTTCTCCCCAACCCCGCAGTGACAAAGTCAGTGTTGTTATCCCCCATTCTTCTGGTAAGGAACTGCGGCTAAAAGGGGCTTCAGAAAGCTTGCCGGAGATACCATCATCATTCAATTCTTTGTTTCCCCCAATCTCTTAAAGCCCCCCTCATTCAGCTAGGAAGCAGTAAAGGAAGGATCTGAACCCAGGACTGAGACAGGAGCACCTGCATTTCCCCATGATGCAGTGTATTCTCTCCCTGGGGAAAGGTGGAGCTGGAGTCTGTCAAAGGCATTGGGATGGTACGCCGGCCGGAGAAGGCCTGCGGGTGGCCTGTGTGGGCAGTGCTCCATCTTCTCACTTTTCTGGGACAGCAACACAATGCTCTATTTCACCTTGCTCACGTGGGCGAGGCCTGGCTGCGGCTTTGAGGAGAGGCTAGCTGTCACACCCGTGGCTCGGTTTGATTCTTGTACTTCATCCGCTTTTGAGAGATGGTAGCTCACTGTGGTGTCAGTGTGGCATGATCACCTTCCTGTCACACACATGGCTCCCCCTTCTTCCCGGTCTCTTCCTTTAGAGGCCTACTTGCCTTCTCTGCCAAGTGTTTTCCTCTTGGGAAAAAGCCAGTAAAGTGCCCAGTAAGTCTGGATTTGTTTGTAGTTCATCTCGCTGACTCGTGGGACTGGGAGTTTCGGGGGAGACCTGGCAGAGACTGTGGAGTGGTTGGCAAATCGTGTCACAGCATTCCTGAGGCAGCCACGTTTCTGGAAACCCACATTGATGCGTCATGGGGCTTCCTTTCCCAGCGCCATCCAGACGATGACGGGTAATGTCCGGCTCGGCCGGTGTGGAGGTGTTCTTCTGTCTCTAAGTACTCCAGCTGCCCCAAGCTTGAGGGCAGGGGTCTCAGAGGGGCTGCTGCATGCCAAAGGGCTCTTAAACCCACAAAGACAAAACAACTCACCACCATTGAGTCGATTCAGACTCGTTGCAACCCTACTGGACAGGGGAGAACTGCCCCTGTGGGTTTCTGAGAGGTCACTCTCATCTTTCTCCTCTCTCCCCGCCCCACCCCTACAAGCAGCTGGTGGTTTCAACTGCTGACCTTGTGGTTCGCAGTACATTGTGTAAGCTACCTAGGGGTCTTTTATTCCAGTCCTACCCAAAGGGAGGAGTCCCTTCTCTTGATCTTCAGCACTTTGCCGTATCACCACCTGCTATCAGCATACATATTCTTCCTTTCCCTGCAGGACAGCCCATTCCTGTCCCAAGCGACTGTGCAAGAAAGCTCACCCTAACTTAATTCAGGGGAATCGGGTGCCTCTGCAATTTTCACAAGCAGATCCAGATTTCCACCCTTGGAACCATTGCGGGTGCTTCTCCCTTTTTACTTGATGCCTGCTTGCGTATTTCAACCCAGTCCCTTGTTCTACTACCCCCTCCCCCAACACCCCTCCCTTCTGCCTCTTCCCCAGCCTTTCTCTGCATGAAACACCTCATTCCTTTATCCTCCTTCCTGTGCCAGCTTGACACCTGGGGTGTGGTGGTGTTTCCACCAGTGGCCTCCTTCATCAAATGACATTATGTGGCTCGTCGGTCCCAGAAGACATCAGCAGAGGATTGTGGGAGATGGTGAAGGAAGTTTGGCTCCGATAGTCTTGCTTCTCAGCTCTTCTGCCCAGGAAGGTAGGAGTATCCCAAATTGCTTTTTACCTACCCACCGATTTCCTCTTTCCTAATAGCCCATGGTTTCTAGCCAAACCTATCAGCAATGTTTGGGAGTTCATTATGAACCAGCTCCTCAACATATAATTTACATTGTTACCACAGCTGTGTGAAAGAGGCTTTCCCATACCGGCTTTATAGTAGGGTTGCTATGAGCAGAAATGATTCCCTGACAGTGAGTTCGTAGATAGGAGCCCTGGTGACTTAGTGGTTTCAGAGGTGGGCTGCTAGCTGTGGGATGCGTCCTTCACTTCTGGGGAGAAAAAGGAGGTTTTCTGCTGCTGTCGAGATGGACAACCTCAGAACCCAAAGAGGCTGTTTCTCTCTGCTCGATAGGTTTCCTGTGGGTCAAAACGGACTGAATGGAAGCGAGTTTGGTTTGGAGTAAGGAAACTGAGGCAAAAAGGACATGTGGCCAAGAGCTCACGGATCATACATGGCAAAAATGGAATTCACATTCATTCTAAGACAGTTCGGGAGACCCTATGTCACAGTGGATCACAAACCAAAGGATCAGCTGTTCAAACTCACCAGTTGCTCCTGGGGAGACCGAGGAGGCGTTCTAAGCTTGCAGGGTTGGAGACCCACAGGGCCAGTTCGACTGTGTCCTCCTGTAGGGTCGCTGTGAGTCGGAACCGACCCAAGGACACCGAGGTTTGTTGCTGTTGTTGAGATGGTCTCAGACTGTTCTCTCTCTGTGATATCGTGTTGCCCTCCTGGTGCTGTGGGGGAAGCTCTGGGCCAATAATTGCAGGTCGTTCACACTGAACAGCCTCACGGTGGCAGAGAGAAAAGGCCATCTGCTCCCACCAAGATCAAGGGTCTCAGAAGCCTCGGGGAGCAGTTCTAGTCTGGGCTTTAGGGGCACTCAGAGTTGGAGTTGACTCAATGTCAACGGTCACCTCTTATAAGCATTTCCCAACCCCCCAGTCATTGCTTTTCTTTTTATTGTGGTAAGCTTAAATGTAAGAAATCATTTGCCTTTTCAGTTTGCTGCCGTTAGGTGTGTTTATCACGCTGTTCCTTATTATTATTCATTTTGAAAATTCACCAGCACCCTCAACAGAAGCTCAGCATCCTCTAAGTGGTTAATCCCCCTTTCTCCCACCCAGCTGTCCCTGGTATGCACGAGTAGATGCTGGTCTGTGTGCACCTGCCCAGCTTAGATAGCTTCTCTAGGTGGAATCATATATATGTATATATGTACATATATTTCATATTTTATTTAGATTGAAATAAACTGTACAAAATTGATTTTCTTCACCCAAAACACCAATATTTCCTGTATTATTCCTAAATAAACCACAAAGGATTTAATCTTGTAGGTTTTTCCAGGTTTTGCTTATAAATCAGGACGAGACAGTGGATCTGGTCATGGGAAAAGGGAGAAGAAAAAGGACATCAGCGGTTAGTGTCCATGGCCTCCTATTCTGGGTTGACCATGAGAGTGTGTTCAGCAGAAACCTGAGCTTATCACCCAATATGGCCCTTTTGTAAACGTTACCTGATTTCACTCAACACCACGCTTTCACATGCCCCCGATTGTTTTCAATTCCAACACATTCCTTGGTGGACACACTCAAACCATATACCATCCACTTTTTCTTCTACTCCTGTGGACTGGAACCTCCAAACTAGCGCTCCGTGACATCAAAGTAATGGTATGTCTTAGGTCTTAATAACCCATGTACAGGTATTACTCTCTGACATCTTAGACGGGGTTATTTATATCATACAGGTGAAGAACATATAGCCTTGTGGTTTGTCCACAGCAAGAGAGCAGGCTGAGTCTGTCCTATCTTCCTGGCAGTAGATGCCGTACACAAACACAGAGTATCCCCCCTTTGGCGGGGTGCCCTTTGGCCCACTCTGCGGCTGTGGTTCATCTCAAGAATTCACCAGTCTCACCAGCCAGCAGCTGAGTGTGCTTGGGGGTTGGTGCTCTGTCCCTGCCCTCTGAGGTCAAGTCACGAGTCTCCAGACTCTCACTGGGCATGGGAGTGGAGGCGAGGAGGAGTGGGAGAGGGGGAAAGTTCTGAAATCCACGAACAAAGAGGCAGGAGGGAGAAAGGCAACTTCATTGTTCTCTCCCTCTGGGAAGGATGGGTCTGAGACAAAGGGGAAGAAAAGGCAGTCCCAGCTATTCCTCTGGCCCAAGTGGGCTGGGAGAAATTGGATCCATTTCTTTGGATTTATGTGGGAAGTGCTAGTTCGGTCAGCTAAATGTCAGCTGTAACCTCTGGAACCAGGACCCCTGGGAACATAAGGACTGCCCTGTAGAGTTTGGATGGCAGCCAAGATCCAAGAGAAACAAATCTGCTCAGCCTCCTTCAACCTCCTTCCCCTGATGGGATGGGCTGAAGTGTCCCCTCAAAGCTCATGTCCACCGGGACCCTAGAAGATCACCTTCTTGGGAAACAAGGTCTTTGAGGATGTCATTCGTGAAGGGTCTCGAGGTGATGTCATCTTAGAATTGGGGTGGGTCTCACCTCCCCTGGCTCACACAGACTCAGAGAAGACAGTGATGCCAGTAAAGAAGGCCTCGAGAAGACAGAGGCAGTGATGCTGGAGTTATGCTGGCTGTCAAAGGTCTAAGCCCAGAGAGGGCCATGGGATGGTTCTACTCTTAGAACTTCCAGAAGGGACCACACATGCATGCATGCAGCCACCTGATTTCACACTCTGGCCTGCTGAACTTTGAGAAGATAAACTGCTGCTGTTCTAAGCTCCCGGCTTGTGGTGACTTGTTATGATAGTGACAGGAAATGGATATACCTACCCACAAGACTGACTTCTCACATGTCCACAAAGCCACCTCTCTCTGTGTTCAACCAACCAGCTGTCACCTATGAACTGTCATGGAGACATGACCGTGTGCAAGGCCTGCACTACGCTAGCTGACCTGGAAGACAAATAGCACCTCACTACTGACTCTGGAGAAAGCCCAGTTCCCCAAGTAGCCACCACCTCATGAGCTCTTCATACGTGTTTGATGAATAAATGGGATAACCCTGTATGAATAATAATTATACCAAAGGGCTTAAGATCATAGCTCGGGTCCTCACCTTTTATAGATGCTTTACTTAGAGTTGACAAATATATCACCACAAAAAGCTAACTTGTTTTCAAGCTTGTCTGATCTCTCTCTTTCTAAAACCACAACCCAATATACAGGCATACCCACCCCCCGCCCACCCCCATAAAACAGAGAAAAACTATGCCAGGTGGAGCTTTTGTAGTACCCAGTTTTCCCATTAGGTGAACATCCAGCAACTTTCTCTGAGTTAGTACACCCAGAGGCATTAGTACACCCGGGAAGGTTCTTTCTGGTCAGAGTGAACATTTATGTCAAAGCAGTTTTGCTCAAACTTTGTTTTCTTGGGGTGGCTGATTTAAGAGGGCAGCAGGCAACTGTGAAATTTTATTTCTTGCTTGGTAAAAATACCTCAGAAACTGTTATGATGTTGAATACAGATTATAAGGGCAGTGCTGTGGGGAAAACTCAAACGTATGAATGGCTTTTTGCTTCAAAAAGGTGAAATGCTGATTGATGACAAACCTCATTCTGGACATCCATCAACTTCCTGAACTGGCTAAAATGTAGACCCAGTGCATTTGGAGTTTGTTTCACCTGGTCAGACTGCTAATCAAGCTTTATACTTAGAGGTTCTAAAAAGATAGCCTAACAGTGTGTGACAAAAAAGACCTGATTTTTGGAAGACAGGGGACTGGTTTTCCCACCAACACAATGCACCTGTTCACGCAGCCATCTCAGTTTTTCACCAAAAACAGCATCCCTCTCATGTCCCACTCACCTTACTCACCTGACCTCACTCCATGTGACTTCCTTTTGTTTCAGAGAATGCAGAGGGACATGAAAAGGCAGAAGTTTGATGATGTAGAGGAGGTGAAGAAAAAAATAAGGGAGGTGCTGTCAGCCATCCAAACAGATGAGTTTGAAAAATGTTTCCAGGCTGAGCCCCGGTGGCGTAGTGGTTGTGCGTTGGACTGCGGCCCACTGGGACGGAGGTTCAATTCCAGCAGTGGGGCTGGGCCTCCTATTCCCACCACCGGAGAGCAGTGATGCCCCCCCCCCAAATGTTTCCAAGAAAGGAAATGTCGAGATGGTGCCCAACTATCAAAAGATATAGCATCTGGAATCTTAAAGGCTTGAAGTCCAACAAGTGGTATCTAGCAGAGAAGCAACAAGCCCAGGTGGAAGAAGCACAACAACCTGTGTGATCATGAGGTGTGGATGGATCCAATAACAGATATCAGAAGATCATAAACAAACAAACAAACCATATGATTGAGGGGGGCGTCGAGTAAGAGGCTCCAAACCCATCTGTAGACAATGGGACTTCCCCTCACAGAAGGGTCACAGGAAGAGATGAGTCAACCAGGGCGCAGTATAGCACCAATGAGACACACAATATTTCTCTGGTTCCTTGAGGTTTCCTCACCCCCCACCATTATGACCCGCACCTGCCTTTCACTGTGGGCTAAACCAGAGTATGTGCACAGGTACAGATAAGAGATAAGAGCTCTTGACACACAGAATTCAGGAACAGGAATAGTAGGATACCAGAGGGTAGGGGGAAGGTGGAAAGAGGAGGGGAGGAAGGGAGAATTGATCTCAATGATCGACACAAACACACACACACACACATACACACCTGCAGGGGGACAAACAACAGAAATGGAGAAGGGAGACAGCGGTCAGTGTAAGATATGAACATGACAATAATTTGCAGGTTATCAAGGAGTCATAAGGGTGGGAGTGGGGAGTGGGGAGGGAGGGATAAAAGATGTGTTGCTATCAAGGGCTCAAATAGAAAATTAATGTTTAAAAAATAATGATATCAACATAGGTACAAATATACTTGAACTAATGGATGTACGGATTGTTGTAAGAGCCCCCAATAAAATGGTCTTTTAATAATAACTTTTAAAAAATCAGAATGAGGGGCTGAGTCCCTGTGGCATAAGTGGTTGAGTGCAGGACTGCAGCCCATGGGCTTGGCGGTTCAAATCCAGCGGCAGCTCTCAGGAGCAGTGCTGGGTAGCTCCCACGACCACCAGAGGCAGTAATGCCCCCCCCCTAAAAAAAAACAACAAGACAAATCAGAATGGAATCACGGATCTGACAAAATGTATTCCGTGTAATTGAGAATATTTTGAAAGTGATAAAGTTATTTGTAAATAAAAAAAATACATAGCTTTGGGGGAAAAATCTGTTTTGGAGGAATGGACCCTCCTCGTAGAAGCTTTGGGGAAGGGAAACACAGAAATCCACAGCACGTGGGCATGGAAGAGCAAAGACTTTTGGGAGGAGGAGGAGGAGGAGGCCCACCCAAGCAGCTAACTTAGCAACCAGTTTCTGCACACCTGATGGACTCAGGGCAATGTATGTCTGTCAGAAGAGAGTTGGGTTCCGTATGAGGTCTTGACAGCTAGAAGGATGTCAACATGGTGGTTGGGGTGGGGAACCATCCAGGAATCCAGCCCAGACTTAATCTGTGTCAGCCATGGACTCCGTTTTTGAGGAAAGAGATGGATTGTCTCTATTAACAAATGCTCCCGTGCATAAGAACACTATGTTCTATACATAGCTTCCAGTGAATGCATCCGAGGTTTTCTGAAGTTTGTCTGTTTCAAGAGCTGATTAAAAAATAAAACAACCTTGAAGATGTTTAATGCCTTCACTCCATTGTATAGCGGCAAAGACTTGTTTAAAAACATATTCTAGCCATTTAGCAAAGATGCCAGGCAGCTTGATCTTAAAAGGAAACTGCGGTTTCCTCTTTATCTGAGTTCAAAGCCTGACTTTCCCTTTCACCAGCTATCTGAGTTCTAATCAATTATTTAGCCCCTGGATCCTCCATTTTCCCATCTGTAATTGGGAATAATAATCGTAACATGCTTCATAGGTTTATTGAGAAGATTGTGAGTTGATACACGTTTAACACTTTGAGGGTGAGCAAACATCTTGTAAAAGGCCAGAGAGTAATCTTTTAGGTTTTGTGGGCCCAGGGACAAAATGTGCCACTGTTATATGTTGGACCACTAATGACAAGATCGGTGGTTTGGAGCCCCCAGGCCCTGCATGGGGGCAAGAGGAGGCATCGTTTCCTACTCCTGTGATATTCCCTGTAGGAAACCCCAGGGCTCCACTCGACCCTGTAGGGTCTCATAGAAGTTAGGTTTGGATTTGATGGCAGAGTGGGTTATTGGTTGGGCTGCTAACTGCAGCATTCGCAGTTCAAACATATCGGTCTCTCGCGGGAAGAAAGATGAGTCTGTTTGCTTTCGTAGAGTCTTGTCCTCTCAGAACGCCTAACGGGCTGCTCTGCTCCATCTTGCGGAGCTCCCTGGGAGGTGGGGACAACGGCACAAGTGTGAGCAGGTCATGGGCAAGGTCCTGTTAGTCGGCGTCACCACTGCACAGACACTGAGGCCGATGGTGACGGGTGTTTTGAGGGAAAGAAGCGAGCCAGGGAAGGAGAGTGGTGGAGGGTGTGCTCCTTTGGGTAGGCTAGTCAGGAGGAGCTCTGGTAGGTTAGTGAGTTCTGACTTGGGCTGCTAACCTCCAGGTCCGTGGTTCAAACCCACCAGCCAATCCACAAGAGCAAGGTGAAGCGATCTAGTCCCTTAAAGCTCCCCAGTCTTGGAAGCCTGCAGAGGCAGCTCCACCCGACCCTAGATGATCGCTGTGAGTTGGAGCGGATGGCCTGGCAGTGAGCGTGGGTCAGGAGAGTGGCTGATAGCAGAGTGGCTGAGAGTGGCTGACAGCAGAGTGGCTGAGTCAAAGCCTTGCTAGCCTCTGGGTCGGAGCCCACTAGCTACTCAGGGAGAAAGCTGAGGTTTTCTGCTCCTGGAGAGAGATGTGCCATCTCAAAAACCCAAGAGAACACTTGCCTCCATCCCGTAGGATGGCTGTGCAACAGAATCACCCAGATGACAGTGGGTATCTGTTCAAGAGAGTCACTTAAATAGTACACACCAGCCTTAGCTCCCAGGCCACCCAAAGCTCACCCCAAAAATCCAAACGCATTGTCATCAAGTTAATGCCAATGCCTAGTGACTCTATAGGACAGGAAGAACGATCCTTTGAGTTTCTGAGAGTGTAACTCTCAGGACTGGAAAACCCTGCTTTTCTCCTATGCAAAAATAGGTGCTAGTTAAACCCCAAGTTGGCCCACAAACATGTAATTAGAGCAAGGCCCAGCTAGAGGAAGTGCTCCACTCGTGGTAGCTTCTGCTACCCACACCAGGCCCCTTTATCTCCCAGGCACACCTCCATGTGGCAAACTAGTAACAAGAAACAAGGTGTTAACTGACCAACTTAGTCAACCTGTTGTTAAAAAATAAGCCGAGGTTACTCGGGAACACAGAACCTCCCTGTTCTGGAGGATTTTCCACCAACAAAGCAGCTGGAAGTCCTAATCCTTTTCAGGGTCGTTTCAAGCCAGGTTCTAGTCTCGTGGTGCAGAGTGGGCAGGGGGAGCTAGCCTAAGCTCGGTTTGGGGGCAGAAAGGGAAAAGCGGACCCATCAACCTTCAATGTTCTGGGTCCTGGCGCTTCCAGCTGAGAGAAGCTGCAGTGATCCCAACTCTTGCACCTGTGGGAGACTCGCCTTCCAGGTCTGCCAGCTTCTGCCCACACCTACCATAGAGCAGCCACACCTGGGTGCTACCATTAATTTTGTGACTTAAAAGAGATTTTGTTTAGCAAAAAGCTGGAAATGGCCTAAATGCTCTTCAGTTGAAAAGTGGATAAAAAATTCTCTGGTACATACACGCAATGGAATATTATGGATCCCTGAAAACAGTGATACGAAACACACCAACTCGTGGAGGGATCTGGAAGATGTTATGCCGAGTGAAGTTAGTCAAAAACCAAAGGACAAATACTGATGAATCTACTACAGTAGGAACAAGCAACAGAACAGGCACAAGCTCAAGCTTGCAGGCCAGCCAGTCTTCTGGCAGCAGACCAAAGAACCTGGTAAAGAGGCCGCCCAGTGCCAAAGAACCACCCACCATCCGCTGCAGCCAAGTATAGTGGTGGTCACTTAACTGGAGGGCACCTCACTACAGCAGGGATTAAATGATCAGGGGAGAGTGAGGGATGCTTTTTGCTGAGTCATAGACATGTGGATCTGGGGTGAAGTTTTCCTAGAAAGGGATGTGTCCTGACTCAGAGGGATGAGGCTTACTGGTGGGAGGGACAGTACAGGAGAGAGGACTGTCAAATCGAACAAAGGTGCATATCTGAGGAGGGGAAAACGGGAAGGTTGACTGCCAGGCTGAGGGAAGAGAGATTGAGAATGCTTCTGGGATCATTAGATGGGGAGGGTCTTTAGTGGTGTGCAAACGTGGGTAGAACTGACCTAGGGGGTATCCTGGGAACCCAGGCCAGGTGTTGTAGAACACTGCGACACCGAATACTGGATCTTTGGGGTGCGTGGCATGCTCCAGAAGTTGCACTGATGAGACCCCAAATGGGAACCCCATGGGGTGACGTGTACTCTACCTCAGACACACCTGCAACCTGAGGACTTGACCTGGAAAACATGGTGTCAGAGGAGGCACAAGACAGATAGACCAAGAGTGGTCGACAGACAAAAGATCTCACTACATCAACATCCTGTATGCTGTATTCAGAGACATATTTTTCCAGCAACCCTGTGAAAGTCATTCGGTTGTTTTTGATTTATGCTTGCTTGCATGTATTAGGGTGTGTCTCAGAGGTGTACTGCCATTGGGGATCACTCTCTTGAAGCTGTGCTATTCATTTCTCTGTTTTTCAGTGAATGAAATGCAGTGAAGTTGAGTCTGGAAGGAAAAAAACATAACAAGGGTTAGGAGAGAGGGACGATGAGGGTGGGAAAGATAAGGAGGAAATGACGTCCAGGAGCTCAGGAAGGAAAAGTATGTTTGGAGACTGATTATGGAAGCAATCGTACAATTATATTTGACGTTTGAACTATGGAATGACATATGCATTAATTCCCAAGTTATAGCAAAAAAAAAAAAAATAAGCAGAGATCCAGGAATGAGTTCTGGGATCTCACTAAATTCTGGTTTCACCTAGTTCTTACATCATGGCCCTGTTTAATACTCACCTTCATGAAATGATCACTGAAGATAAAGGTGCAACAGTAAAGTATGATGAAGAAAGTAGATGGTGCCTGGTTATCAACTGAAATAATGACTGGAATCCTAAAGGCTTGTATTCAAACAAGCAGTCATCTAAGTGAGAAATCAACTAAGTCCACACAGAAGAAGCACCATCTCTGCTATCCAAATATGGAAATTACAAAATTCAAATATGATATAGAGAAAAATATGAGAGCAAAAATGATGAACATCCAATTTGGAGAAGGCTGTGGAAAACAGTGGGAGCCCAAAACCTAGATGCAGAATATCTAGCCAGTCTGACTTGCTGGCAGATCAGCTCTAGCCAAAGGCAAGAGGCTCAAACAGCTTTATTATCCTGCAGAGACCATTGTAATCTTGATTATGGTGGATCGAACTCAATACCTGGCCAGTTGATCTCCCTGTAGATATGACCTGAATTTGTACTGGGTATAGGTATCTCTTAGTTGTTCCAAGAAATTCTTCCCTGGATTTTTTAATGTTGATGGGGGTTGTCTCTCTATTACACATCATTTGTAGTTTTGTCCTTATACTAACATGATCATTATATAGCTAGAGATAGATAGATGATAGATGATAGATAGATCTTATTTTTTTTCCCCTTCCCATGCCTCATTTTGCTCATTGGGCAAATTACGGCTGGGGAAGAGTCTTGGACAAGATCACAGAGCAAGCAGCTAGCTAGCCTGGAACTAGACCTGAACCTGGCCTTTGCCCTCAAGTGCATGGCATTTTCCTACCTGCTTTAGTGCAAGTTTGTGTTTGTGTTTTTTCCAGTCTGGCATGAATTGGAAACTACTAAGAAGAGTTGCCCAATATAGCTTTGTTTGTTTTTAATGCCTTAAAATTATTTATTCTGTTGTTGAGAATATACCAGGCAAAATATGCACCAGTTCAAGCTTGTACATGTTCCCTGTTGTGACATTGGTTATATTCTTCCAGTTGGACAGTTATTCTCAGCACTGATAAGTATACAGCCCCCTAAGGTTCCTGTCCAGTATTTCAAGTTGCTGTTATCAACTTGACCCCATATGATAATATTTTTAGGTACCCGCAAGTTAGTTCCTGTGTATACAATGGTCCTACCCAGCCCCTCACCGTCCTTACAATCATCGCTGTGATTTGGGCCTTTGTTTTAGTCAATGTGTCAATCCATCACCGTGAGGATCTTCCTCTTTTTTCACTGACACTTCCACTTGACCAAGCATGATGTCCCTCTCCAGGGAAGGTCCCACCTGATAACATGGCCAAAGTACATGAGACAAAAAAATTCACCATCCTTGCACAATGTGCAGTTTTTCTGTACTTCTTTTAAGACAGATATGTTCATTCTCTGGAAACCAGACTCAAAAAACCTCACTACCGTCAAGTTGATTCCAATACATAATGACCCTATAGGACTGCTTCTCTGGGTTTCTGAGACTCAAAACCTCTACAATAGTAGCAAGTCTTATCTTTCTCTCAGAGTGGCTGGTGGTTGACTTTGTGGTTAGCAGACCAACATGTTACCACTACACCAGCAGAGCTCCTATCTGGCAATCCAGAGCAGACTAAGTATTCCTTACCAACATCACAACTCAAAGGCATCCCATAGAGATAGTTCTTAAAAGAATAATGCATAAGGCAGCTATTTTTGTTAGGTAAACTAAATGATTATTGGTTTTTAGGAAGACTTCAGGGCATATTTTAAATATAAGGTTGCAAGATGATCTCACATTCGTTATTTCAAAGTTCATCCAACTTTCATGACTCTCGGGAGTCTGGAGTCCATGAGCTTTTGAAATTCTGTTCTCCATTTCTCCTTTTTTCATCAGGATTACCCTGTGTACTAATCAATCAAAAACTCAGTAATGGTGGCTGGGTACCATCTAATTCTTCTGTTCTCTTGGAAAGGAGGCAGTTGTTCATGAAGATGCTAAGCCACATATTCTGCTTCTGCCTAATTTGGCCTCTCCTTAATCCACTGTTGCTCCAGGTATTGGTTCAGTTTTTTGATGGTCATCAGGCTGCAGGTGGTTTTGACCTAGATACTGTCTGTGTCAGCGTGCAGTTCCTTGTTTTTCAGAATTTCCTGACTCCCTGCTACGTGTGAGGCTCTGTGCTGGGCACAGAAGAGGAAAAAGAGCAGTTACTCAGCTCACCATGCAGTGTGATTACTCTTATTAATTTATTTGTTTGCACATTGTTCACTCCTTTGGCAAACGTCTATGAGCACATACTCTGAGGTCAGACATTGCATTAAGGGGTGGGAAAAAAGAGGTTCTGCCATTATGGAAATGGAAATAATAGTTATATCTACATTGTACAGTGCAAAGCATATGCTTAATAAGAGATTCCCTGAGCAGGGGTGGGGGAAAGATTTGTTTGTTCTGTTTTAGGGTACTTGTTGAGGGTAGCACTTGGGGATCTTCTTGTTAACAATACTCTCACTGTGGGTAATATTATCAAACATGGCATGACAGGACATCAATTTGAAAGAAGATGCACAGAAGTGGTATTTGGGGGGGGGTGAGGGGTGGGAGTGATGGGGACACAGTAGGCAACCCCAGAAATTGGCTGGTAGTTAGAAACTTGAGTGGGTTGTAGAGTGACCTTGGAAAGTTGCTTGTCATAACTTTTCATTTTGCTATTACAGGGGTGAGTAACTGTAGGCAGTCCCCAGGTGATGAACGAGACGTGTTGCCAACTGTCCTTAAGTCAAATTAGTAGGAAGTGAGAACAACTGTACGTACTTCTCATTTAGCTTTACTTCAATACAAGGAGTTCTGTTTATGTAGGGGGTTACACATTGGGTTGTTCACCTTAAGGCTATCTCTTTAAACCACCAGGCCCTCCTCAGGAGAAAGATATATCTTCTCTAATCCCATAAAGGGTTACAGTCTTGGAAACCCACAGGGATAGTTCTACCCTGTCCTAGAGGGTCACCATGAGTCTGAATTGACTTGATAGTAATGAGTTGGGTTTGGCTTTGGTTTTAGTAAGAGAAGTCAAGTGGTGCAATGGGTTAAGCTTTGGGATGCTAACAGCAGAACTAACAGTTCAAACCTACTAGTGGCTCCTTGAGAGAAGGTAGGATCGTCAATATTTATAAAGATTCACAATTTCAGAAATTATGAGAAGCAGTTCTACTCTGTCCTGTAGAATTCTTATGAGTCTGAAACAACTTGACAACAGCCAGTGAGTGGATCAGCTGTGATCAGTCGGCTCCACCACTGCAGTGTCTATCCTGGCTGTAACAGATGACAAATGCCTCAAGGGAATGAAGGCAGTTAGGGAAGGAGAATAGTGGGTGTGAGTGTGTGTGTGTATGTGTGTGTGTGCTATTTTGGACTGGCTTGTCATGAAGAGTCCTGGTGGTGGCATAACAGGTTATGGATTGGGATACTAACCTCAAGGCCTATAGTTCAAACCCACCAGCCCTTCAACAGGAGAGGCATGGGTCTCTCTACTCCCACAATGATTTACAGTCTTGGAAGCCCACAGAGGCAGTTCTACTCTGTCCTATAGAGTTGCTTTGACTCAGAAGCCATTCAATGGCAGTGAGCTTTTGTTTTTTTGCGAGTCATGGCAGGCCTTTCTGAAGAGGTTAGATTTCAATGGAAACCTCAGTGGAGTGAGCAAGTCAGATCTCACTCACTTACTCCCTGCCACCCAGTGGATTCTGACTCATAGCAATCTGAGAGAGCCGTGGTTCTCAACCTTCCTAATGGTGCCACCTTGCATACAGTGCCTCATGCTGTGGGGACCGCCCCAGCCATCAGATCATTTTTGTTTCAACTTCATAACTGTACTTTTGCTACTGTTTTGAATCAGGCGATCTCTGTGAAAAGGTCATTGAACCCCCAAAGGGGTCGTGACCCATAGGTTCAGAACCGCATCTATAAAAAGTCAGGTGATTAGTGACTACTAAGCAGAAGCAGACCTCAGCCAGACAGAATAGAAAGACAAAGGCCTGCGTAAGAGTGCCCTTGGTCTTGTTAAGGAATTGCACAGAGACCCATCTGCAGTGAGCACAGGCTATCATGGAAGCCCAGCAAAAGAAGATTTGAATTAAATAGATGGAGCAAGTGTGAGGCAAGACTTCCTGAAGAAGGAGTTTGGAGAAACCTTAATATATGAGTGTGGGTTAGTCAGAAAGCTAGGAAGCATGCGACAGAGATAAGGAAAGAATGCCATAACAATAGCCCTACATGTGGGGAGGTGGGGCAGAAGGATCTTGGGGGCAAGGGGCTCTTTGACGAGTGTGGTCAGCCATAGGTGCTCAGATAGCAAAGGGCTACAAACAACACGTGTGAGGATGACACAGGATGGGGCAGTATTTCATTCTCCTGTACACTATGAGACGGACCTAAAGACACCTAATAACAAGAAGACTATCACACTGTGAAGAAATTGCAACTGGCCACGGAGAGAGGCTGCAGATCAACAGACATGCCAGCCAACCCCAGCTGTTTCAGCCATTCCAGCCCAGGGACCAGGCATGGGCACAAAAAGTCACCTGGGGTGTCCAGCCACACCTTCAGATGACTCCAGTCCGGCTGCCATGTGACTGCAATGGCTTGACACCTCAAGTAATAGCCACCCCACTGAACTCGGTCAGACAGAACTGAGAGGTAATAATAAACTGCTAAAAGCCACTGTGTTTTGCTTGGGATGGCTTGTTATGCAATAAGAGATAAATGGAACTTATGGTATTTTTCCTACATCAGCTGGGGCAACTGAGACTCAGAGATATTAACAGCACTTATCCAAGGTCACATGGCTGGTAAGTGGCGGGATCAGCGTTAACACCCAAGTGTGTTAATCTTGACAGCTATTGTTAAGACTCTTTCCTCTTGTATGAAACCGTCCTTCCCATCACCTGGAACCAGGAAGGTGGGGAGGGAAGCAGCATATGATTTGCATCTTTCAACCGATTCAAAGGAGGGATGCCTTCCTGTTGCTTATAGAAGCCCTCTTCTCTAGGAGGGGAGAGAAATGTGTCTGCTCCAGCATGGCCAACCGCCATGGGGTCACCCTTCTTGAAAACCTCCCCTTCTCTCTTCACTCAAGCCCTCTTCTCAATGAACCGTGCCCTTGGAAAAAAACATGTACTGAGCATCCTCTGTCTACATACTTTTACATGATGCTAACTCATACAAACTGCACAAGGGTCTATCAGCTACAACTGGCAGGGAGTCTGATGCTCAGAGAAAGGACTGCCTTTGCCCAGATTTACACAATAAGTAAATTTCAGAGCTGGAATACCATCTCTGACTAGTCTACTCAAAAATGTTATTTCCCTCCTTGAAAAATGGAGCTGAGGTCATGCGTGTTCAGTTAGTTCTGACACCTAGCAACTGGATGCGCAACAGAAGGCTGTAATCAAGGGCCCAGGCTTGTACCAGCCTCACCGTGGTCCCGTTTGAAGCCATAGCTGCAGCCTCTGTATCAACCCTTCTCCTTGATGGCCCTCCGCATTTTCACTGATGGCTCTGCGTAGCCAAGCACGAGACCGTTTTTCTGGAACAAGTCTCTTCTAATAATTAGTCCAAAGTCGATGAGATCAAGTCTTGACCATCTCACTTCTCAGGAGATTCCTGGCTGTGCTTCTTTTAAGACGGATTTGTCTGTTCTGCCAGCAGCAGTCCACGGTGCTTTCCTCTTTGTCACCCACACCGAGTTCACAGGCATCAATTCTTCCCCGGCCTTCTTTATTCATTGTTCAGCTTTCCCATACTTATGAGGTGATTGAAAATGGCAGGGCTTTAGTTAGGCACATTTCAATCCTCAAAGTGACAGCCTTGCTCTTCCACACCATAGAGGACTCCTGCAGTGTTTTTGACTAGTGCAATGTGCCCTTTGATTTCTCCATGGCTGCTTCCATGAGCATTATCTGTGTAGCCAAGTAAAATGAAATCCCTCACAATTTCAATCCTATCTGTTTATCACGATATTGCCTATTGGCCGAGTTTTGAGGATCTTTGTTTTCTTTATATTCAGTTGTAGTTGATATTGAAAGTTGCAATCTTTGATCTTCAACAGCAAGTGCTTCAAGTCCTTTCAATTTTTTTCAGGATGCAAGTTTGCACCATCTGCATAACATAAGTTGCTAATTAGCTTTTCGACAATCCTAATTCTGGGTGCTTCTTCATGTAGTTCAGCTTCTTGGTTTATTTGCTAAGCATCCAGATTGGATACATTTTAAAAGGATGCAACCCTGATGAAAACCTTTCCTAATTTTAAACCGTGATGTCAGTCCCTTGTTCTTATCACATAACTGCCTCTTAGTCTAGGTAGATGTTCTGCATGGACACAATGAAGTGTTCAGTAATTCCCATTTTTCTCAATGTATCCAGAGTTTGTTATGAGGCGCAAGTCAAATGCCTTTACTTAACCAATAAAGCCTAAGTAGACATCTGTTTTGTATTATCCACTTTCAATCAAGACCCATCTGATGTCAACGACGACACCCATTCCCAATCTTCTGAATTGAGCTTGAATTTTTGACAGAACCCTGTCAATGTATGTTGCAGCCTTTTAAAAACTATTTTTAATAAAATTTTACAGCATGACATATTAATGATATGGTTTGATTGACAATGTCCACATTCTCTTGGGTCACCTTGCTTTGGAATGAGTGTAAAGGTAGCTCTCTTCCAATCAGTCGGCCAGGGAGATATGCGTTCTCCTTATCCTGCTTCCCTCCACCTCTGCTGCATCCCATAGACAGTCATGGTTTTCCAGATGACAAGAGCCATAGTCTAGGCTCATAGGGACTCTCTGAACTAAGGACTACTATGAGCTCCACTTTATAGAAATAGTAGAAGATCTACTATTGCAATGATTTCTCTATGTACAACCCAGTGACATTGATTACTTTGAAGTTGTATAGTCCTTTTCCCAAATTATCTCCACAACCTTCAACATAGACTTGTACCTGCTAAATTTCTCCTTTTGTCTTCTTTGGATCCAAAGTCAATACTCTTGGAAGCAGCAGTCAAACAACACATTGCATTGGGTAAATCTGCTATACAAGAACTCTTTAAAATATTGAAAAGCAACTGATCACCACAATCAATGTATGGTCCTCCTCCCAGGGGGATGGACAGCAGAAAAGTGGATGAAAGGAGACAATGTATGACATGGTGTATGTGTGGGAGGGGTGGGCAGGGTGGTGGTGACATATATACCATATATACTCATGTATATGCCAACTTTTTCAGCATATCTTAATACAGTTTTTGTGGTAAAATTAGGTGCCTTGGCTGATATTTGAGTTGACTTATATTCGAATATATATGGTAATTTGTAACTTATCAAGGGGATATAGGGAGGGAAGTGGGGAGGGAGGAAAATTAAAAATTGAGGAGCTGATACTAAGGGCTCACGTAGAAAGAAAATATTTTGAAAAAGATGATGATAACATAATGTACAAATGTGTTTAACACAATGAACATATGTATGGATTGTGATAAGAGCTGTACAGGGCCTCAATAAAATGATTTTTTTTTTTAAAAAAAGCAAAGACGTTCCTCTGAAGACTAAGGTGTGTCTGACCTAAGCCATATTGTTTTCAATGACCTCATATGCAGGTGAAAATTGGATATTGAATAAGGAAGACTGAAGAAGTGAAGCATTTGAATTAAGGGGCTGGCAAAGTCCATGGAAGCACCATGGACTGCCCAAAGAATAAACCAGCCTGTCTTGGAAGAAGTCCAGCCGGAAGAGTCCTTAGAAGCTAGGCTGGTGAGACTTCATCTCATGTAATTTGGCCATGTTATTCGGAGAGACCAGTCCCTGTGGGACAGCGTGCTTGGTAGAGTGGAGGAACCGCGAAAGAGAGGAAGGCCCTCACGATAGATTGACACACTGGCTGCCACAACGGGCTAAAACGTAAGAAGAGTGGTGAGAATGGTGCAGGATTGGGCAGTGCTTCCTTCTCTTGTCCACGGTGTCACTATGAGTTGGAACGGAATTGACTGTACCTCACAACAATGAACTTCTTGTCTACCCTTCCGAGTTTCCAGGGCGCTTTTAAATGGTCAACGTTGCCCCGGTCCCTGCATGGGGAGTTCCTATGCTGAAGTCACACCTGGCAGGCTGCCCCGTGAAGCAGGACTGAGCAGGCTGATTAATGAGAGGACTGACCTGGGGAAGGAATGAGGTCACATTCCAGCAGCCTGAAGCAAGGCGGTCCACACATCACTTCAAAAGACTTGCCCTCTTGGGAAAAAAACCAGCAGGACTGGATACCTGGGTCAAATGTGAGAACTGGATACACAAAAAGTAAAATATTCAACTCTCTGTGTCATGGGTCTAAAGGGGCCCAGTAGCTTACTGAGCCTGAGACTAGTCTCTGAGGCAGAAGCTGGGGGCCAACACTTTTTTTTTGGCGGGGGGGGGGGGGGGGGGGATTATCACTGCCTCTGGTGGTCGTGGGTGCTACCCAGTGCCGCTCCCGAGAGCCGCCGCTGGATTTGAACTGCCAAGCCCACAGGCCGCAGTCCCGCACTCAACCACTTATGCCACTGGGGCTCAGTCCGGGGGCCAACACTTTTTAAGCCCTCACGTATAGGCTCCACTCCACCCTCACCTCCAATTTCCAGAGACTCAAATCTTTCCTGTGGACTTTAAGCACGTTGTTGTTGTTGGGTGGCCTAAGTAAGCTAGACTCCTGGAAGGCTTCTTTCAAACAGAAGGAAACACTGCACTGACCCTACACCGTCCTCACCATCCTGGTTATATCGAGGCCAGTGTTACAGACACTGTGTCCACTCACCCCATTGAGTACCTCCCTCTTCTTCCTGACCCTCTACGTTAGCCAGCATGACGACTTTCTCTCCTTCTGACATGTCCAGAGAAGGCAAGGCCTCACACCCAAGGAGCATTCTGGCCACACTCCTCCACTGACCACATTGCTATTTATTCACTCACATATATATATTTTTTTCACCCACATATTTTACAGAATAATTTGAGCAGTCACTTTCTGCCAGGCACGGTGTTAGGAGGAGTAAATTTGATATGCGCTTCCCTCCTTGGGCTTTGCAATCTAGTGGTGTAGACATTTGTAGATATGAACATCTTGATCCCCGAAGTACAGGGTGTAATAAGAATGAACTGCCTTCTTTCCTTCAATCTTTCATCCTCTTCCTCCCTTGCTCTAGTCTTTCCTTTCTCTCATAAATACTCATTAAGCCAGCACTATGTGCCCGGCCTGGTCCAGGGATGAGGAAGGAAGCAATGAGCAAAGGGGAAAATCCCCTGTCCTGTTGAAGCTCACATTCCAGTGAAAATGAAAGGATTTGGTTTAGGATTAAAACAAATGTAAAATGAGTCATCAACTAAATTCACATGAAAGAAAGATTATAAATAATAAAGTCCAAATCCAGAGGAGGCAATGGTTATCAGAGGTTAAATTGCAATCACTCAGTTTACTGAAAGCTAAAGATGACAGTGGATACCCAAGATCCATTTCCAGGGCCCCCACATCAATTAAGCCTCTGGTGAATTCCCTCTGACCATAGTGGAAAGATGTGGATAGCCTTGCTTTCAGACAGAGACCATGGTAAAACTGATGATGGCAGACTTGGGGAGGATAAAATGTGATACCTCATCATTTGATCTCCCTTCTGATCCATTTTAAAATTGTTTAGGTTTTAATATTTTCTGCTTTGTTTGTTCTGTCAAGTTGTTGTTAATTTTTGGGGGGGCATCACTGCCCTCAGGTGGTGGGAGTCGGAGGCCCAGCCTTTGCTCCGTGGAGCTGGAATCGAACCTCCATCCCAGTGGGCCGCAGTCCCACGCACAACCACTATGCCACCGGGGCTCAGCCAATTTTTTTGTTTGATTGCTTGTTTGTTTGCTTCCTGGTTGTGGTTTGTGTGGTTTTCTGTATGTGAAATGGAGGAGATGTAGGTCTGTTGCAAGCAAATGGGTTGGAAGTTGCTGAGTGGCATGGCAGGGGTGTAATGGGGGGGGGGGGTGATGGGGAGCTAACGGCAATGAGAATAAGAAAATGGTCTGAAATTGATTGTGGCAAAGATTGCAGAAATCTTCTTAATATGACTGAATGATTAAATTGTATGATATGTGAAGTAAATGTTGATAAAATTACTTTCTTTTCATTGTGAGGGCTTTTAAGCCATATGGAGGAGTTTCCATTTTATGTCCTTACAACCGAGATGTGTGAGTCTACTCAAAGGCACCTGGAAGAAAGGTCTGGAGTTCTACGTCCAAACCACCGACCATCGCCAACCCTGTGACGCACCGCTGTACTCTGACGTACGCCAGAACACATGACTTGGGATCAATTTGATGGTAACTGGTTCTTTATAGTAACCTTAGTGAAGGGTTTTTGTATTCCAGAAAAATCACACCAGAAAGCAAAATAGAAGGCGAATGGAAGGGTGAAACTGGAGAAGGAAGATCAGACTGGAATCTACAGTAATCACACCGGGGACATGTGACCAGGACTACAATGAATCCAGGTAGTGGGAAGGAGGAAGAGCCCAAAGCTCCCACCTCGCACAGCGGTAGAGGCCCACAAGCCTCAAATCTGTGAGTCAGACATCAGGCTGGAGGTTTCTCCTGACCCACAGGGTTGCAGGAACTGATGAAACTAAAATCAGCAGGCCAGACAGCAGGCTGCTGGCCTACATTCAAAGAACTGGATGTCCTAGAAGGCTCCTGAGTCAGGTGCATGCTCGAGAGAGATGGATCCTTGTGCTGCTCACATAGTTTCATAAAACAAATTGAGCGGTTACTTTCTGCCAGGCACTGTGTTAGGAGGAGTAAATTTGATATGCTCTTAATCTGATCACCATATACTTCACCTGTTATGTAATTTAATCATTCAATCATATTAATGCAATTGCATCAATTAATTCTTATTTATTAATTAATTTTAATTAATTGATTGATTGATTGAGTCGACATGGAAGAAGCACACCAGCTAAGGTGATTTAAGGAATGTGAATAATAAAGCCCAAATATGAAGAAGAGCATGATATCAGTGCTTATATGCTGAACTCCCAGTTGGCAGAAGGCTATGGATCACGTTGGAAGCCCCAAATCCATTTGCAGGGTTCACAGGTAGCTTAAACCTGGGGTGAGTCCCTTCCAACCATAGTTAAGACATGTGCATAGCCTTGTTATCAAAGGGAGAGAGCATTGTAAAATCAGCTAGGACAGATGTAGGTAGGTTAAAATGTAATACCTTATCATTTCATCTCTTTTTGACCAGTTTTAAAGTTGTTTCAGTTAGCAAAAAGGGGGGTGGGGGAGGAAATACACCTGGATTCAGCCTCCTATAGATCAGAGATGTGAATAACAGTGTCACCATGCAGAGTACATTGGAAAGTGGATTACTGCCGATGCAGTTAGGTTAAAATTTAATACTTTATGACTTGACTTTTTTGATCCATTTTAAATTTGTACAACTTTTCTCTGGAAATTTTTCTGAGTTTTATTCTGTTGTTGTTGTTGTTGTTGTTGTCTATAGGGTTGTTGTTGTGTATAGAGACAGTATCTAGATCAGTGATTCTCAACCTTCCTAATTCTTTAATCCCCTCCACAACCATAAAATTATTTGTGTTGCTACTTCCTAACTCTAATTTTGCTACTGTATTGAATCGGGTAAGCCCTGTGAAAAGGTTATTTGATCCCCAAAGGGGTCATGACAGGTTGAGAACCTGCTGGATGATTTCTTAGGAGTGTGGCAGGGAAGATGGGGAAAAAAGGGAGCAAAAGGAGAGAAAATAACAAAGACTACAAGAAAGAAGAAAATATTCTGGGGAGAGAAAAAAAAATAGGAGCTGATACCAAGGGCTCAAATAGAAAGTGTTTAGAAAGTGATGATGGCAACATATGCACAAATATGTTTGATACAATTGATATATGGAATGTTATAAGAGCCTCCAATAAAATTATTTATAAAAACAAGCAAAGGAAAAGAAAGAGAAGATGTTCTAAAATTGATTGTGGTGATGACTATAGAACTCTGTTTAATAGGGGCTATGCTAATCAAACAGTTATTGAGCATTCTTAACTTATCGACTACTAAGGAAAGAAGATCTGATGAGCTGTGGGAGGACATCAAGAACATCATTCATGAAGAAAGCAAAGGGTCATTGAACATAAGGCAGAAAGAAAAGATAAAAGCGGTAGTCAGAAGAGACTCTGAAACTTGCTCTTAACCATACAGTAGCTAAAGCAAGTGGAAGAAATGAAGTCAAACATCAATTGAAAATTTCAAAGGACACCTTGCGAAGACCAAGTCAAGTATTAAAATGAAATTATATCCAAAGACATAGAGTTGGAAAACCAAAAGGGGAGAACATGCTTGGGATATCTTAAACTGAAAACATTCAAGCCTCAAATTTCAATATTGAGAGTCCATGGGTAAAATAGTGAATGAATACAGAAAGTATCAAAAAAGAATAGAAAGAATAGACAGCGTCCCTGTGTCAACATTCCACTATTTTAGGAGGTAGCATATAAGCAAGAACCAACGGTGCTAAAGGAAGAAGTTCAAGCTACATTGGCTTGGCCAAGAACACGACTCCAGGAATTGATGTAATACCAATTGAAAGACTTCAACAAGCTAATGAAGCACCAGAAGCCTTTACTCATCTATGCCACATATTTTGGAAGACAGCTACTTGGTCATCTGACTGGAAGAGACCCATATCTGTACCCATTCCAAAGAACATGATCTAACAGAATGCTCAAATTATAGAACAATATCATTGATATCAGGATCCCTGGGGGTGTGGTGGTTACACATTGGGCTGTGATCCACATGATCAGCTGTACAAAACCACCAGCAGCTCCATGGGAGAAAGACTGGGTTTTCTATTCCCATAAACAGTTGCAGTCTTGGAAACCCACAGAGGGATCGCTATAAGTCAACATGGTCTTGATAGCAGTGAATTTGGTTTGGTTTTGGTTTATCTTTGATTCGGCAAGTAAAATTTTTCTAACAACCAGCCAACAATGGTTACAGTCTTACATTGACAGGCAGCTGCCAGAGGTTCAGGCTAGACTCCAAAGAGTATGTGGAACAAGGCAGGAACACCACTGCTGATGTCAGATGAAGCCTGGCTCAGAGCAGGGAATACCAGAAAGATGTTTTATTGAATGTGCCAAGGCAGTCAACTCTATTAATCCTAACAAATTATGAATAAGCTTAAGAAGATTGGGAATTCCAGAACCCTTCATTGTGCTCATGAGGAACCTGTCCATGGATCAAGAGGCAGCTGTGCAAAGTGAACAAAGGAATATTGCCAGATTTAAAATCAGGAAAGGTGCACTATAGGGTTGTCTCCTCTCACCATACTTATTCAATCTATATGAGCAAATAATTAGAGAAATTGGATTATAAGAAAAAGAGTGCGGCATCAGGCTTGGAGGAAGGCTTACTAGCAACATGTGATACCAAATGACCCAATTTTGCTTGCTGAAAGTGAGGCGGACATGAAGCACTTGTTGATGAAGATGAAGGATTGTAGCCTTCAGTATGGATTCCAACGCAATGAAAGGAAGCCCCCAAATCCTTACAACTGGGCCAATAAGTGACACCATGATACATGGAGAAAAGGTTGAAGTTGACACGGGTTTCGTCTTGCTTGGATCCACAATCGATGCTCATGGAAGCAGCAGTCACGAGATCAAAGGATGCATCACATCGATGAAATATGACGCGCAGTACCTCTTCAGGGTGTTGAAAAGCAAGGATGTTCCTATGGGGAATAGGGGGCACCTGACCCAAGCCTTGATATTTTCATTAGCTTCATATACTTGTGAAAGTTGGGAATTGAATAAAGAAGACCAGAGAATTGATGCATTTGGATTGCAGTGTTGGAGAAGAACATTGGAGGTAACAGGCATGGACTGCCAAAAGAACAAACACACCTGTCTTGCATGTGGTACAGCCAGCGTGCTCCTTAAAGACTAGGATGGCGAGACTTTGCCTTACATACTTTGGACATGTAGTCAGCAGACGCTAATCACTGGAGAATGACCACGTTACGTAGGGCAGAGGGTTAGTGAAGGAGAGGATGACCCACAAGGAGGTGGACTGACACCATAGCTGCACTAATAGGCCCAGGCATAGGAGCAATGGTGAGGATGATGCAGGACCAGGCTGCATTTTTTTCTATTGTGCACAAGTCATTACAGGTTAGAACTGACTGGAGAGACCTAATAACAACATATTTAACTGTAGATATATATATATCTTTTTATATATGCCTTTATACACACATACATACACACATGTATACATATGTGTATATACACATATATCTTTATACATATATATCTTTATACATATATATTTTATACATATGCCTTTATACACACACATACACACACAACTTGCTGTCAAGCTATTCTGACACATGGTGACCTCTTACATGTCAGTAATATTATGCTTCTTGGGGTTTTCTATGGCCGATTTAAGAAGACCACTGTCGGTGAACTCAAACATCCAGCCTTTCAGTTAGGAGCTGAGTGCATTAACCGTTTGTATCTTCCCCGACCGCCTCCACCTCCATTGATATTGAATCAATTCCGAACTCATTGCACTAGCTACATATACATATGAAATCTATTGTCTGTGTGTGTTTATGATAGATTTATCATTAAACTCTATGTGGCCTTGATCCTGCCAACTTTACTTTTGATGGTCATGGTAATACGTTTTGGAGCAAGTGTGACCTTAGACAAGTGGTATCCAGTGCCTAGTGCTATAGTGTTAGCTCTCCTTTCTTTGACTAGCCCCTGTCTTTCCCCCATGCTTTCCTCCTTCTTGGCAATCACTGAAGTCAATGTACAGACTTTCAATTAAGAGGAAATATTCATAGAGATGGGAAATCCTGAAATGGACTCTACATTCACTTTTTGTTCCCTCCCGCATTTCCTCTCTTCCTTTTATAGGAGAAAGAGCTTTAGGCAGATTGATTTTGTGCCAGAGACTAAGTCTTTCTGCAATTTAGATTTTTTTCTTCATTTAAGTTAAAACTCTGCAAAAGAATTATGAACAGCTTTTCCATACCAACTCAATCCTTTCAGATGAAGACATTGTCAGACCATATCTTGGAAGATTCAAATTTGTGTTTGAAACAGACTCATCCAATAGCTCCTCTGGAATTCAGACTGTTTAAGGCTGTTGGTAATCCTCGGACAAAGATCATTCCCTAATCCTTGAAGCTCTTGTTTACCCTACAGCCTTGACAGGTGTGGTCCAGCCTCTTGAAAGTCAAGGATCCTGGGAAAGGATCTTTCTTATTGGAGACAGGCACCAATGACTAGAACGTTCTGTTCTCTTAGACTGCTAAGGAAAATTCATGGTGTAGACTATGATAAGTATTTCCAGATGACACCCAGACCCTGCCAGCCATGTAAAATGCCAGCCCCTTTCATGTTCACTGCCTGCAAACCAAATCAGACTGGAACCCCTTCCATGTCAGACACTTATGTCAAGTTTTCCCCACAACATTGTTCCCCTCTCTCAAACACATGTTGCATTGGGCAAATCCGCTGCTCAAGACCTGATAAGAGTATTGAAAAGCAAGGATGTTACTTTGCAGAGCACCTGGCCCAAGCCATGGTGTTTTCAGTTCCCTCATAGGCACGTGAAAGTTGGACACTGACTAAGGAAGACCGAAGAAGAGTTGATGCATTGGAATTGTGCTGCAGAAAAATCGTGAAAGTATCACAGACTGCCAAAAAACAAACCAATCTGTCTCAGCCGCAGAGCATACAGCCAGCGTGCTCCTTACAGGCAAGGTTGATGAGACTTCATCCTCTAGACTTGAACATGTCGGGAGAGGCAGTCCCTGAATAAGGACACCATGCTTGGTGAAGGGGAGGGGTGGTGAAAAAGAGAACCATGCTCAAGGAGTGACCTTGGCACAGTGGCTGCAACAATGAACTCAAGCACGAGAACAACAGTGTGGATGGTGCACGACTGGGCAGTGCTGTGTTCTATTATCCACAGGGTCATTATGGGTCGGAGCTGACTCAATGGCTCCGAACAACAGCATGCATTTATTTACCTACCCGTGCAACTCATTCATTCACTTCATGGTCATTCATTCCTTTCATTGGGCGAGCTATACAGAAGATAAGGGCACATGAGGTAGGTAGATAGCCCTTGTCATCATGGAGTTTAGCTAGGAAGGTAGGCAAGGTCTTGGAGAATGGCATGGTTCATTAGTAATGGAAAGGCCCAGGATGATGTGAGCATTCTCAGCTGGGGTGCGGCAGGGTCCCTGAACTGCCTGTAGATCAGTGAGGTCCTTCTCAAAGAAGTAAAGGTTAGACTAAGACCAAAGGATGAGCAACGCCTGACCAAAGGAGGAGGAAGGCAAAGTATGGGCAGATGTGGCCTGCTGACAGTCAATATCCACCCCAAACTCCTGAGAATGTGCAGACTCTGGGAAGCCCCAAACTACAGTTTCCAGATACCTTTGCTGTATAAGTCTTCTTATCATAAGAAGGCGAGACAGGTGCCAGGCACACACAGAAGAGTCACCTAAATTGTCCACACTTTGGATCCTGACCCTGCCACCGTGCCACGTGGGTCTTCCGGGAAGCAGAGACTGAGACACATTTAGTACCAACAGGCTTGTTAGCAGTAGAACTGGTGGCAGGAAAGGGGAGGAAGCTGTCTGGTAAATAAAATCTTTCCTTGCTGAGTGGGGAACATCAGTAGAGAGTGCTCCTTACCGGCATCTATTTGGGGTGGAAATGCTATAAGCTCCTGGCCCAGCCATACTGGGATCACACAGAAGAACAGAGGGAGACCAGAAAGAACAAACACTGGGAGGCAATCAGCCTACCTTGCAGCTGGGCAAGGAGTCTTTTTTTGAGGGGAATAAACAAAGAGCACCTGTGGCCCCCAAAGCCACCATTAGTGATGGGTGATCTTATGGTACTTAAACTTTCTATGTGCCAGCGCTTTTTATTTGCAAAATAAATATTTTAATAACAACCTTATTGTGTTATTGGGACAATTATGCAGGCTGATTAATGACTAGTGCTCAGAACAGGGTCTGGTTCGTAGTAGGTGCTCATTACATGTTAGCTATTATTATTAGAGGGCTAACGTGTTCAGCTTCCGGCTGTAATTGTGAGACCACCCTGAGAGCACCCACTTCTGAGTAGGCAGCCGCTGAAAACCCAGGGGAGCCCAGTTCTATTCTGGCACAGCGAGGCTTCCCAGGAGTCCAATCGCTAGCAATTGGTCTGACATTGATCATCATTGGCATTGCAATAGAATCTGCCGGATGTGCATCTTGGAAGAGATGCAGAAACACAGTACACAGGGTAGGAGACCATGCATGTAAGTAGAAGGTCTGATGTTTTCTGTCCCTCAGTCAGTTGTATCGGGCATTCCAGTGAGACTCTGCTCTGGGCAGGGAATGGCAGCCCCTGTGACTAACGTGGTGGCAGTGGGCCTAGGAAGACGTGCATAGATTCTGCATGCAGGCTCTTTTCACAATGTATTTGCAAATGGTGGGACTTGCAGTGGGGAGGGAAAGAGTAGTTGAGACTGGTTCTGAGGTCTTGGGCTTGGTTGGCTGGGAGGATGGTGCTGTTACTGAGCTGAGAAAGAGGAGATGTGGGGCAGTGCCAGCAGAGGAATAGCTTAGACTTTGTTTGGGCACAAGCAGGCGGAGACATCAGTGAGGCAATGCAGAAGCCCAGGAGATGATTGGGCACAAGTGCTCCACAGCTAGATTTGAGCTGTAGATAGACATTTGGGGGTTATTATGGTAAGGTGGTATTTAAACTCATGGGAAAGGATGAGATAACATGAAGAGAGGACCAGCCTCCCCCCTTACTCTCCTCTCCCAGAAGACATTCAAGCTTTGCCACCACCTCTGTCTTTCGACTCCCTGCCTGTTCTTCGTCCGATTTGCTGCACATGTTCAGTCATTCATTCAAACCCAGCCCTGGGTGACTCTCCGTATGTACAGGCGACTGTAAAGTAAGATGGAAAACATGTTAAGGGTATTCTTCAGATGATGGTGATTTCTTTCTTTTTTTTTTTTTTGTAAAAATACACATATGGCTCTCAAATCCTTTTTGAATTGTTGTGAGGAACAGAATTGGCCCTTCCATCTCAAAAGTATGCTGACCCATAACCTAGACAATTGCACCAGGACCTATCTTGCCCTCCTCCTCTCGTATCCACTAGGCCTAGTTAACTCAGTTTCCAAATGATTTTCCAGGCCTGAATCTAATCATGTCAACTCAAAACTTTCTTAAAATCTATCAAATTTGAAAATCTACCAATTCCCATGGTAGTCAGGATAAATAACTATTACTTTTTTTTTTTTTTTGTCTTCTCTAAGCTACTTCTTGGCCAGCTGTTCATGCTCTGTTGTCAGCTTGCTTCTCTGGATCATTCCTTTATGATCACCAGTATGTTCTTAAGAGCTGTTTATATCAAACCACTTGTTAGTGTCCACACCCTCCACACTATCTCATGCCTTGAAGCCTCAGTGATTTCCTCTCACTCTGAAAACATAACTGACACTCAGGGGAAAGAGAACTAGATCAGAGAGACTCTGGAGTCCTGGTGTCCTAGAGGATTATATGTTAGCCTGATAACCTTATTGTCAGCAGTTCAAAACCACTAGCCTCACCACAGGAAAAAGATGAAGCCCTTTGCTCACATAAAGGTTTACAGCACTAGCAATCAATGGGGTAGTTGTATTCTCTTTTACAGGGTTACTATGAGGCAGAATCAACTTCATGGCAGTGAGAGTTGAGAAACACTCTCAGTTGATGAGCGCTAGAGAGGTGGGCAGGTCAATGAGTAAACTGATGAATGAATTGTAGATAACTTGCCTTATATTACTAGGCCCTTATAGAGAGAATCCAGCAAGATCTACTGACTCCTCCTTCCATGTGTCTTCTCAAATGAAAAACCAGTTTGCCAACTTCCCAATGTTCCCAAATGTTATTCACCCTGGAAAGATGTCTCAGAGGGTAATTATGTGCCTTGAGAATCCTCAGCTGTCCAGGTATGAAGACCTACTTTCCAAGGCGTGCAGAGCAGTAATTTGTCCAGTTGGCTTCACAGTGATCAGTGCTCTGTAGAACCAGTTAATTAAGGGCCATATTACAATTACAGAAAATGACAAGGCAGCAGTATGAATTCTATTTTATTCCCTGCCTTTTCTGGGATTAAAACTTGGTGCTATGACTTTTAACATAGGTTTGGGGTTTTTTTTTTTGGCATAAAATTTGCATTTCATCCAATTAAGTAGTGTAATCATATTAAAAAGCATTGTGAAATCATCTCCTCAGTCAGTTTTAGAACATTTTCTTCTTTCTTGTAATGAATGCTGTTAGCGTCTCATTTCCCCCAACTACCCCTGCTCATGTCCCTATGTAATTATTAATCCAGTTCCTATTTTGATAGATTTACCTATCCTGGATTTCATATATGGAAAAGCATACAAAACAAAATCAAGAAACAAACCAACAACCCCCCCACAATAATGACAAAATAAAGCAGAAAGAAACCCCAATCGAAAAGAAAGCAGGCCTGAATCCCAGTGGCATAGTGGTTGTGTGTGGGACTGCGGCTCACTGGGATGGAGGTTCAATTCCAGCTCCACTGAGCAAAGACTGGGCCTCCTACTCCCACCACCAGAGGGCAGTGATGCCCCTCCAAAAAAATAAAAAAGAAAAGAAAGCAGATACCCCCTCCCAGATACGCCCCTCAACAGAAATGTGGGTGAAGGGAGACATCTGTCAGTATATAGACATGAAAAACTAATAATAATTTATAAATTATCAAGGATTCATGAGGGAGGGGGTGGAATGAGTTGCTGATACCCAGGGCTCGCCAACTAGGAAGAAACTGTTTTGAAAATGATGATAGCAACAAATGTACAACGTGCTTGACACATGGATGGATGTATTGTGAAAAGAGTTTTACGAGCCCCCAATAAAATGATAAAAAAGAAAGTATAAAATAATAAAGCTTAATAATAATAATAATAATAAAGCCTAACACAAATTTATAATGCGTCAAAAAGGAGATCACATAATACCTATGTTTTGACCTAATTTTATCTGCAAGAATCCGCTTTCCATTGCATTCTGCCTGACAACAAGGCTCTTTACATCCCTGGACTATGGTCACAGGGGACCCATCAAAGAGTCAATCCATGTGCGTTTCCCTCCACATAGAAAACAAAAACTGGAATGACTTCTAAATAAGTCAAAGGAGATCAAATGATAAAACTTTAGCCTAACGGTAACAGTCATAGTCAAGTTTATAATGCGGTCTAATATAAATGCTATTCACACTCCTCAACTATGGTTAGAGAGGGTTCACCTGGGGATTTTATCTATGTCTGGACCTCCCCAAACGGATTTTGAGCTTCCATTGTCATCCACAACCTTCATTATTTTTCAACTCAGTTTTTCTATGAGCTTTTCCCAGTCCTCTGCTGTATTCAGCTACTCTAACAGAGACCTAAACTAACAGTAGTTTCAACAAAACCAAACTCACCAATATCAAGTGGACTTTGACTCAGAACAGTGTAGACTTGCTCCCTAGGGTTTCTGAGAATAAAATTTTAGGGGAGCAGACAGTCTCATCTCCATTCTTTGGAGTCGCTGGTGGCTTTGAAGCATTGATCTCATGATTAGTAGCCCAGTGCTCAATCTACAGCATCACCAGGGATAAACACCTGGTGTTGTCCTTCGGCATAAACACCCAAACCAAACCACCTTCTATTAACACAATTCTGCCAAAGCTTACCAAACAGTGCTACAAGTACTCCTTTCAACTATAGCAGAATTAGTTTATTTCTCACTCTTGCGACAACTTGGGTATAAGCAACCAAGGTTTGTACAGCAGTTCCCCAGATTCAGGATTCTTCTCTGGTGTCCACCAAAGAGCACTTCCCTTGTTCAGAGATGCAATGCTACTCAATACTGATCTGCCTTTGGTCCAGCAGGATGAGAAAGAGAAGGGAAAGGCATGCCACTTTTCTCAGCATTACCCACAGATTGTGCCCATCACACCCACCTCTATGGCATTGGTCAGAATTTTGTCCAACAGTCTTTATTCTGGGCAGTCAGGTAGGTACCCAGAGTCAAGGAACTCTGTTGAGGCGTAAAAAGAATTGGATATAGACTGGGGTTGCTAACATCCACACCAAGGAATCCTGGTGGCAAAGTGGTTTATGTGTTGGCCTGCTAATTGAAAGGCCAGCAGACAGAAACTACCAACTGCTTTGCAAGAGAAAAATGAGGCTTCCTGTTCTTGTATGGTGTTATAGTGTCATAAACCCACAGAGGCACCTTGACCTTGTCCTATAGGATCTCTGTGAGTTAGAATTGATCACCCCATCCAGGCTCTCTGAGATGTGCAATTGGTTAAGTGCTTCGCCAGCAGCGAAAACATTGGTGACCTTATTTTTTCTAGATGTGCCTCAGAAGAAAGATCTCAAGAACTCAGCTATTGAAAATTCTGAGGGATAGAGTTCTTCTCTGATGCGTGGACTTGCCAGGGGTTGCAATTGACTTGATTTTTTTTTTTTTTGGCATCACTGCCCTGGTGGGGACTTGATCTTTTTTTTTATTCTCTTGGTTTGATTTGCAAAAAGCTATTCTTTGGCTGTATCACCCATCCACTCCTATGGTCTGGTTATCTATCCCTCAACCCCTGTGCCCACCCCACTCTTGCCCTTCACCAGTAGTGTACTAATGTGGAAATAAAAATACATATTTTAAAATAAATGATTTCATTGGGAGACTCTTAAAGCTATTATAATAATCCATACATCAATTTATGTGGAAGTGTTTTGACTTTCTTGCTCTTTTGAGTATTCCCCTGAACCATCAGGAAACTTTCCCCAATTTTATTTAGGTTTCCATTTTTTTCAAATTCCAACCAGAAGCTCAAGACAGTTGGGGGACCAAGAAGCACTCGTTGTACTCCAGAGGAGTGGGATCGTTCAGATTTACTCCAGGCAGTGTGCGACCTGGAGTAGCAAGGCTATTCTTCATTTAAAAGCAGGGAAAGGAAATTCTCACTATGGCTCTTCTATCCCTTTCTTCATAACATAACTCCCACCAAATGATTGGGAAGAATCATGCAAATAGGTTGTAGAGGACTCTGCCTTGGGCACCTGTCAGTTTAGCCATCCTCTTGGCTATAAGAAGGTGACAGCTCAGAAGCAGAGAGAATTCCCTGGACCATTGAAGGGGAAAGAGCCACCCGGAAGCACCTTTTTAAAAAAGATCCCTGCCGGAAGTGGCGGAGGCAGGGGGCGCCATGCCCCTCCCAGACCAGGGCACTAGAGCAGAGGAGCTGCTGCTGCGCTGGGAAGAGAGACCACAAGACTGGGGGTTCCTGGCCCACAGAACAAGGCAGAAGCCAAGCGATCCGACAGGAGGCTCGGCTGCTGGCTGAGGAAAGGCGCTGCGATGGACCCTGACTGTATCTTCCATGTTGGGTGATCCTGGCTCTGGCGCGTGGGAACCGGCTAATGTCCTGAATTAAAAACCAAAAACTGATCAAAGAACGAGAATCACATCATTACGAATGATGGGGAGAGCGGGGTGGGGGCCTAAGGGCCAGTGGTGGGTAATTGGTCACCCCTTTACAGGGGAGTCATGGGGAGGAGACAGGCCATTTAAGGGGTTGCCGGCAGTGATGATGCTTAAGAGTTTCCTCTAGTTCCTGAAGCCTTCCTCCCCGTCCCCCAACCATCATGGTCCCAACTCTACCTTACAAATCCAGATGGACTGGAGAAGCTACACTAGTGGAGAGGGGAGCTGGAGATATGGGAAAACCAGGATGGATGAGCCTCTTGGGGCCAGTGGTGAGATTGGAGCTGCTGGAAGGGTGGAGAGAAGGTGGGGTAGAGAGGCAGAACCAGCTGCAAGGATATACACATAAGCTCCTATTTGAAGAACAGGCATCAGGGGAGTGGGTTGGGGGAGAGGTCGGGCGGTGTAAGATATGACAGAACAACAATAATTTATAAAGTACTGAGGGTTGGTGGGGAGGAGAGAGCAGGGGAAGAAGGGAAGGGATGGAAAAGCTGATACTAGGGGCTCAAGGGAAAAGGTGGATGATTGGAGAATGATAATAGCAGCAAACATGTGAAGGTGCCTGGCACAGTATGTTTATTTAGGTATTGTGAAAAACAATGTACAAGCCCCCAATAAAATGATTTAATTAAAAAAAAAGAAAATTATCACCTTAAAAAAATCTGCCATCTAATTTATGTCAACACACAGCAACCTCTAGAGGACAGGGTAGGACCTCCCCTGTAAGTTTCTAACACTGGAACTCCATCTTTTTATTTATTTAATTTTTTTCTATCTATGATTTTAAACCCACTGCCATTGAGTCCATTTGGTTACCCAAAAGGACGATAGTTAGAACGATCGTTTCTGAGACTGTAACCCTGCATGAGAAGAAAGCCCCATCGTTCTCCATCGAGTGGCTGGTCGTTTTGAACAGCATCCCTTGAGGACCGCAGCCCACCATGTAAGCACTGTGCCACCGTGGCGCCGAGTCCGTAACTCTTTATAGGAGTAGAAATTTCATCTTTCTTCTACAGAGCGGCTGGTGGTTCCAAATGACTGGACTTGCAGATTGAAGCCAAACACCACTATGCCGCCTGGGCGTCCTCCAGAATAAACCTCCATCGTTGCGAATGTTGTCTATGAATCCTCTGTGGTTGTTGGGGTGGCTTATTGAGCTTAGCAGAGAAGCAGAGTGCTGTGGGAGTGGTGGTTGGTGTCAGAGTAGAGGGAACTAAGAAGGAAGGTGGAGGCAGGCATGCCTGGCATTTCCTTGCAGCACTCAGCCTTGGGCTGCTGCAGAGTTGAATTCTCCTCCTCCTCCTTCTCCTACTCCTTGCCCAAAGCTAGAGGAGGTCAGATGGGGTCCCCTGCTGTTTCCACAAATAGCCTGGTGGTCACTGTAAAGCACCAGTCAGGGCTTGACACTCCATGAATGATGTCACGGAATTTAGTCAATATTTGACTTCTAACTTCCAACAAATGAGAAAAAGGATCATTACCTGTACCATCTGGGTCTTAAGAGAATATTCGGCCTGTTTTTCAGAACTATTTTACACACACACACACACACACACACACACATACAGTTCGAGAAAGTCTTAGGAGGAATCTTAGTAAACAAGTGTGAACAGATGAAAGCTAGCTGCTCTGGTTGAAATCAGGGATGCTTCAATAACCCATTTGCTTGCTCTTCTCCACCTCGTCCCACACAAAATGCAGGTTCTGAGTGAGACCCACAGAGCATTTTGGATCACAGTTTGCAAACAAGTGGTTGTGACAGATCTTCTTCTTTTTCCTGATGGGGGCACTAAGGGCCAGGAAGCCAAGGGCATTGCCATTGTGTGGCACTGAGGGACCATTGTGTGGCACTGAGGGAAGCCCTTGCCATATGTGAGTGCACAGCAAACTATGTGACTTAGTGCTTGTGACTTAGTGCTCCTCAGCATTAAGATGCAGTTGCTCGAGCATAAGAAGCCAAAGTCAGCTGCATCTGGGCCTGTGTGGGCCATACAGCAGCAACAGTCTCACGACAACGCAAGTCTTTTTAAACCAATTTGACTCCGCCCAGGGGTTTCAAATTCACAGTCGTTTTTCTGTTTTGTGGGCACTCAAGTATGGGGTGTGTTAGGAGAAGTTCTTGGCTGGAGCCAAACTAGCTCTGCAAATGTGGGCAAGACTTGTGTTTATTCTAATCATACCTATTTTGAAGGGTTGCTTTTGTGACCTGAATGAGACAAGGTTTTAAATCAGCAGTAGTGAGTCCTATCAAAACCAAACCTAACCCGCTGCCGTGGAGTTAATTCTGACTCAGGGTGACCTGATAGGGTAGACTGGAACTGCCGCTCAGGGTTTCCAAGGCTGGGAATCTTGACAAAATCAGACTACCACATCTTTGTCCTGCCGAGTGGGTGGGTTTCAGCCCACGGTTCCCAGCTGAATGGGTTAACCACTGCTCTGCTAGGCTCCTCAGACAGATAGGAGAAATGGCTTTTGCTGTTATAGGCAGAGCATTTTTGCCAAATTCTAGTGCCCTTGAAGAACTCACCAGCTAAAGGTGGAAGCAGGGCAAGAAAGAGGTAAGAATACCAGGAGCCTGTCCCAGACGTTGAAGAGCAGTGCAAACTGCGTGTTCAGTAAAAGCTGCCGAAGCTAAACATGAGGAGGGATGCCTGCCTCCTCCTCTGGGAACAAAATGTAGAGAACCCAGCATGAGGGAGAGTGTGGACTTGAGGATGTCTGTGGCGGGACAGGGTTTCTCCAGCACAAATGGTCATGGGAACCTCCTGGGGTTCTTGTTGCAGATATGGGATGGGCAATCAGTTTATACCTGACTATCCATTGAAATGCTGGTGTTTCAAATCCAACCATCGAAGGAAAAACCTAATGTCCTGCTTTGTTACAGATTCCTGACAGGAAAACCCTCTGGATGAAAGTCTGCCTCTTTTTGCCATAAGACCAGAAGAACTGGATAGTGCCCGGCAACCTCTGGTGAGCATTTGATCAAAAATTCTGTAGAAGAATCCTGACCAAATGTAGAAAACAATTTCAGATTCCCCCAAAATCCAGACTCTGTGGAGCCACAGAGGGTGGACAAACCCCTCAAACTATTTCCCTAAAATAGTCTTTAAGCCTTTAATCAAAAATACCTCCTGAAGTCTTCTTAAAACCAAACAATGGGTTTGCTTCACTAGTATACAATGGCTGCACTGTGCTTATCGACGAGGGATCATATTGACAGCAGCAAGTTGGAAAAATATCTAACCACCTCAGGAATAGTGAGTTTATGTTAACAATGAAGAAATGAGTGACTCAGAGAAGGGAGACGAGGTGGCAATACAACTCCAAGAATGCAATTAGGGTTACCGATGTGGACAGACATGTGGTAACTCGAATTGGATTGTATCTATACTATGTGTGTGCTCATTATAACAACAAAAAATACTAAAACAAAAGAGAAAATCTCTGGAGTCCTATTCTGAAAGACACGGGGCACCATGAGTCCCAATCAGTTCTACAGCACAGTAGAACAATAGTACACTTGGTCTTGTGAAAAGGAAGACATTCTGCATCAAGAGGCTTGGGGAGGGGCCTGAGATTCCTTCACTTGACTTCATGGTGATGCTTATAACTCTTAAAAACAAGGATGCTGCCCACGATCACGAGAGGGCAGTGATGCCAAAAAAAAAAAAAAAGCTAAAAAAATAAAATAAAAACAAGGATGCCAAAGAAAGAGCTTCATTGGTGCAGGTGTCAAGCAGGGCTGCATTCCACCTAAAAGTGGTAAAGCTCAGGCAGGGCCTTGGGTCCTTTAAGTTAGACATGTAGCTATTATTACCAACTTTGCAGCCAGGCTTCCAGCATCCAGAACTTCCCGTCTCTTTCCCCCACGTGGAACGAGACTGGGAGCACGTGGTGTGGAATGATTGCCCACAGACAGAGTGGTCCAAGTGCTTTCCTCACCCTTTCTTTCTCCTTCTCAGCAATTTCTGTAGTGGTGTGCTTGGTAACATGTTGGGCTGCTAACTGAAAGGTCAGTAGTTCAAAACCACCAGCCACATGAACATTATAACAACATACAAGCGATCAGGGGGTTATGAGGTTGGGGGGGGGGTAATAAAAAAAGCTGGTACCAGGGGCTCAATAGAAAGTAAATGTCTAGAAAAGAATGAGAACAACATATACCCAAACATGCCTGATTCAATTGATGTATGGATTGTGAAGAGTTGTATGTGCCCCAATCAAATGATGATGATAATAATAATAAAATAAAAGATAAAAAAAATTGAGCACCACAAAATGACAAACTGAAAAAACAAACCACCCCAAACCGACAAGCCACTCCATGGGAGAAAGATGAGGCTTTCTACTCCCATAAAGACTGACAGTCTGGGCTGAGTGTGGGACTGCGGCCCACGGACTTGGCAGTTCAAATCCAGCAGCGGCTCTCCGGGAGCAAGGCTGGGTAGCTCCCACGACCTCCAGAGGGCAGTGATGCCCCCAAAAGCAAACAAAAAGAGTGACAGTCTGGAAGTCCACAGAGGCAGTCCTACTCAGTCCTATAGGGTCACTATGAGCGCGAATGGACTTGATGGGAGGGACTTAGCCCCTCCCACTTCCTGTTGCATTCTGCTATGTTCACTTCTCTGTAAAACAGCGATAATACAGGCCTTTCGGGTTTGTTGAGAGGATTAAGTGAGCTACCAGGTGTTTCCAAAAGCAATTACAGTAAGAACCTGGTTGGAAAGATCTGGCTTACAGATAGTTCCTGTTGTCAGGTGTTGTTGATTTGGTTCCAATTCACAGTGACCACAGCAGGCTGAAACATTGCTGGTCTTTTACCATTCTAACAATGCTATGTTTTAGTCTGTTGTTGTAGCCACTATGTCAGTCCTTCTCCTTGACGATCTTCCTTGATCGTCTTTCTTTCCACTGCTCTTCTAGTCTACCAAGCATGGTGTCCTTTTCTAGAGAGTGATGTTTGATAACAGGTTTCTAGTACATGAGACAAAGTTCCATCCTCCTTCCTTCTAAGGGACACTCTGGTTGTACTTCTTCCAAAATAGATTTGTTTGTTCATCTGGCAGTGTTTTCAATATTTTTTTTTTTACCAACACTGTAATTCAGATACATCAATTCTTCACTTTCCTTATTCCATGTTCAACTTTCACCTGCATAGGAGGTCGTTGAAAAGAGTTTGACTCAGGTCAGGTGCATCCTAGTCTTCAAAGTGATATCTTTGTTCTTCAATGCTTTAAAGCAGGGATCCTCAACTATGGCCTGCGGGCCACATGTGGCCCACTGAGGACATTTATCTGGCTGCCGGGTATTTTTGCTGCCATTGCCCATTCTGCTTAGCAGCCTACCCATCCCGGGCCCATAGTGAATTTGTTCATAGTGGTTTTTTTTTTTTTTCTAACTATAATCTGGCCCTCCTACAGTCTGAGGGACAGTGAACTGGCCCCCTGTTTAAAAGTTTGAGGTCCCCTGCTTTAAAGAGCTCTTGTGCAGCACATTTGCCTAATGCAATATACTCTTTGCTTGCTTGACTTGAGCATTCATTGTGGATTCACACAGAGTGAAATCCTTGACAACGCTGATCTTTGTTTAGCATGAAGTAATGTATTGATCCAATTGTGAGGATTTGTTTTCTGTTTTGTTTTTTACACTGACTGGATCTGGATCATCAGCAAATGCCTCCAGTTTTTCTTGCTTTCAGCGAGCAGGGTTATGTCATTTTCTGATGGGAAGTTGTTAATACATCTTCCTCCAATCCTGATGTCAAGTTCTTCATATGGTCGAGTTACTGGGACTATTTTCTCTGCGTGCAGATTGCACTCATTCTTGCCCTTGAATGCTAGATGCATTTGCCCTCCCTTTGGAGCCCTGCTGACATAGTGGTTATGCACTGGACTCTAAAACCACCAGCAGCTCTGAGGAAGAAAGACAGGCCTTTCTATTCCCATCAAGACTTACAGTCTCAGAAGCCCATAGGAACAGTTCTACTCTATTCTGTAGGGTCCAAATTGACTTGGTGGCAGTGAGTTTGTTTCTTTTTTGGTTGGTTGAAAGGATTAAACTTATCACTACTTATAACAAATTCTTGTTCACAAGCTCTTCATTGCCTGCCTTCGCAGTTTGTAAATCACTAAAAAGGCTTTGAACCTTCTCTTTCACTCACCCATTGCCATTGAGTTGGTTCAAATGCATGGTGACTCTATAAAGGCAAGAACTGAATCTTAGGGCTTTGGATACTATAAATCTTTGGGGGAGCAGAAAAGCTCTCCCTTGCTTCTCCAAGCAGCTGGCTGGGTTTGAACTCTTGAAGATGCTGAGCAGGTGGTTTGCAGCCCAACGTATCCTCACCTACCTCACCAGACCTCCTTGCTTGCATCAACCCCCAACTCCAAACGTCACAGCCATCTCATCAATTCTGACTCACTGGGACCTTAGAGACAGAGAAGAACACCCTCCCCTGGACACCCTGTCCCTGGCTCCTCTCACTGCTCAGACTGGCCTCTAGCCTTGGGATTCTCCCTTGACTCCCTTTCAGCTGACCCCAGGCTTGTACCAGCTCAAATCATTGGCAACCACCTGACCGAGGGGTCTGCTGGCACCCCTTTCCATCTTAGACACATTGTAAAGGAGACTAGGAGAACAGGCTTGCTGGGTCACAACAAACACCCAGCGATGAACCAACTTTCAGAAGAAGCAAGAGAAGCTGCCCGTCTGCTTCCTGCGTGAGGCAAGAAGGGCCGTCCCACGCGAACTCTTGAATGCTGTAAAGTGTTTTCCCAGTGGGTTAGCACACTCACCGGTCTTACCTCAGCCACTCCTTGGTGATGGAGCAACTGTTATTGTTCCCCCTTAGAGTTGAGCAAACTGAGGCACCCACTCTGAGCCCCACAGCTGGCAAGAGGCAAGCTTCAAACACAGATCTTGGTGATGTTATTTCTGTCCTAGACGTGAGCCTTTGGCTCAAGAGGATGTAACTGCCTGCTGTGGTCTGGAGTAAGTTATTTATTTGCTTCCATGTCTAATCTGTGGCAGGAAATGACATAACCGTCCTGATGGAGATAGGAAATGGTTGAAAGTGGGCTTTGAAAAAGGACAGGAGTGTGGGTGGAATCCCCATCATGCCTGTGACCCTCTCCTAAATGACCTCATCCAGGCAATCCAATCCAATCCAAATCCAAAACACTGCCTACCTCACAGGCTTGTTGAAGAACTGCATATGTGAGGCACTTATAACAGTGCCTCGCAAAAAGGACCCCAAGAAGTCTTGAGCACAATTATTAATACTATGCTTGAATCCAGGATCCCCTGGGAGCTTCTCGGATTCATCACCCTGGATAATTTACTAAGCCCTCAAGAATCTTGGCTTCCTCTTCTTTGAGATGGGAATGATGCCTGCCTCTCTTTACTCTGGTAGGAATTAAACACCCTCATGTAGGTGAAAGGATCAAGCACAAGACATGACATGGGTACACAGATAACTGACACTGGGGGACATTTCCTAAAAAGCCTGCTGTTCCCTTTCCATGAAGGAACCAAGTGAGTGTAACACTCAGACCTTTCTGGCTTCCTAAGATCTCTAGGGAACCACAGAATAATCAATTTGGGAAGAATAACTGGGCACCCTCATTTGGCACTGCTAGTTGCTTCTGGGGAGCTGGCCTACCTGCGCCCACTGCCATCGGGTGGATTCTGACTTGCAGAACCAAGCAGAACTCCCCCACGAACTTCTGAGACGGTAACTCTGTATGTGAGGACCAACCCTCATCTTTCTCCTGTGAAGTAGTTGGTGAATTTAACTGCTGGGCTTGGGGCTAGCATCAAGTGAGCTAATTTTAATGCGGGACACCATTGACCAGGAGAAAAGTTGTTTAAAATCGGGACTGTCCCATCAAAGGCAGGATGTCTGGTGTGGCGGTCATGTACTCATTAGGCCAATTTCATGATTGGGGCGTAGGAGTGGATTCTAGCCTGTGAATCTGGAGATAGCCATTGAGTAGCCAATGAGAGCTCTGTGTGGGCATGGCTTTCTCCTGAGACTCCATGAGGGATATTTCCCTCATGGAGAAGAGAGGCCATCTCCCTGGTTGTTGGGAGTCAGTCTCCGAGACGAGGAACTACACAAGACAAGATGGCAGCATCGAAGAGCTGGAGAAGAAGTCACACAGCCTTTCCCTGATGAAATCAGACCTCTGAAGCTGGAGAAGCCACATGGAGACTCCTGCCAGCACTGAGTTGCTTCTACCTCCACTGGATGCTGTTGATGGACCCTGAGCCCTGGAAGCCAAGGAGCTATGGGGAGACTCCTGCCAGTGCTGGGACTCTGCACCCACTGACCTGTGACTTCATGAATCAGAAGGACACTTTATAGACTGGTATTAGGCATATGGGCTAATATCAGACTTATGAGTTGGAACTGGACTGGGTTGGGGTGCTTTCTCAATGTCCCATTCCTCTTGTATATAAACCTTACCATTATATCCATATGCGATTCTATGAGTTTGTTTCTCTAGACTACTCAGACTAACACAGCTGGTCACTTTAGGCTAGCCACCCAATATGTAAACCACTGTGCCATCAGGGTTTCCTCCAGGGAGCATACTTTCTATGGGGAGTCTTTCTCCTTTTTCCTCACCTAACTCCCCCTCATTTGTTGAACATGTGCTTACTGCACTGCTTTCCTGGCAGACCATCTGGTCCTCAAATTAAGCAAAATCCCCCAAAGTAACATATCTGTAGAAAAGGGGATATTTGACCCTGTCTTTACTCTTGATTTACTTCTCAAAGTAATCAGTTCCTGACTGACGAAGACACTCCCTGCCATGCAGTCGATGCAGACTCACAAGGACCCTGTAGGACAGGGTAGAACAGCCCCTGTGGGTTTCCAAGACCACAACTCTGTACAGGAGTAGAAAGGCCCGTCTTTCTCCTGAGGAGCGACTGATGGCCTTGAACAGCTGACCTTGCAGTTGCCAGCCCAACATGCAGCCACTAGACAACCAAGGCTTCTTGCATTTGGTTCTTCCTGGAAGAACCAATAAAGGCTGTGTGCATTCGGCCCATTTTTCACTCTGTTTACCAAGGAGCCTGTCATGTCCCAGGACCCGAGCTAGACATTAAGAAATAAATGAGAGGGCTGAGCCCCGGTGGCGTAAGTAGTTGAGTGCAGGACTGTGGCCCGCGGGCTTGCGGTTCAAATCCAGCGGTGGCTCTCAGGAGCGGCACTGGGTAGGGCCCACGACCACCAGAGGCAGTGGTGCCCCCCCTCTCCCCCCCCAAAAAAAGAAAGAAATGAGAAAGAGCCGGGGCATCCTGAGCCACGATTTGCTGTGCGGAAGACATGCATGGAAATAGACACCAGCAATGCAGTGTGCGAAGAGCAGTGGGTGTGACCCTTGGAGACACTGAAAGAGCCCACAAGACAGAGGCACTTCCGAGGTACAAGTCTCACGTTTCACCAGGCTCTGGTCATCAGAAACAGCCACCACCCATCCGTCCCCAGCAGAGGCGTGCATGTAGCGATGATGTTGAATGTGTCCCAGTGAAGCCTGCAGAATATGACAGACCAGGAAGAGAGGCCTGGAGATCTGCTTCTGAAAATCCCGTGGGTTCCCAGTGTGTGGTTGGCAGCTGCTCACGAGGATGGCGTAGGACAGGGCAGCCTGTGGGGTGTCACTGTGATGTAGGAGTAGACAAGCGTGTGTCAGACCCTCTGTAGGAAACCCTTTTAGATCTGCTTGCTGTGTGAGTGCGCTGCCCCGGGGGAAACATCAGGTCAAGGTATGCAGCCTGGGTGACCGGTGTTTGTTGGTGCCAGACACCAATACAAAGAACTGTTACCTCACAACAGGGTCTCGCAGGGTTTGTCCACTGGTCCCACCATTTGTCTATCCCTTTGTTAATGTACATACAGTTATCAGACCCAGTCACCTCTTCTTTATATAAGGCACCTGGCTGCCAATGAGATGAAAAAATTCTCTCAGAATCATACTCCAAGTTGCTTAACCTCTGGAGTCCTCCCACCCCCCACCCCCCATCTCTCTACTGGGGAATATGTTGTCTCAATTTTTTTACACCACCCCCAAGCCTTGTTGCCTTAAGGAAACTTGCTGCACAAGACCTTTTCTCAGTATTTGAGGACTAACATGTGCCTGACCCAGGCCATGGGATTTTCAATTGCTTCACATGCAGGCTAAAGTTGGACCTTCAATAATGAAGACCAAAGATGAACCAATGCATTTGAACTGTGGTGCTGAAGAAGACTACTGAAAGTGCCATAAACTGCCAACAGGACAAGCTCATCTATTTTGGAAGAAGAAGAATCCGAATGCTCTTCAGAAGTAAGGATGGCTAGATTTTGTCTCTGTACTTGGGACAGATTGTCAGTGGAGACCCGGCCCTGGAGAAGGACATCATGGGAAAGGAGAGGGACAGTGAGCCAGAGGAAGGCCCTTCATGAGATGGATGGATACAGGGACTGCCACAATGGGCTCGGACATTGGGACAATGTGAGGATGGGGCAGGTCTGAGGTACTTAGGGGCAGAAAGGGTGGGCACAGACTCGAGGGGGCCTAACTACTGCCCCAAATATTTGAGTGACTTTTCAAAGGATTTGGCATGTAACCATCAGAGCAAAGAGGTGGGCCCTGGGTGCCCAGGGCATGGGTCTGGACTTTTTTTTGCTGTTACCATCCTGGGAAATCTGATGTTAACTTTTCTCCCTACCTCCCACCCCCACCTTCTTCACCCAGCCTTTGCTGCTGTCTGAACTTGGCTTTCTTCCTCCACAGCAAGTGGTTAGAGTTGGGATCTGGGTGTGTAATGATGTGTATCTACATGATGATGGCCCACAGCTTGGCAAAAGCAAAATGCTGAGTGAATTACTGTTATTAGGCCCTCTTCAGAAGTAAGAGGGATTCTATCTCAATGGCGAGGTGTAGGCGGTGCCCTTTGGAGGGTCAGAGAAGATAAGGCCAGCACATTATAGAAGAAGAGATCTTTAAAAAGTGAAAATTCTCCCATTTGTTTAGTATGCATTTTGCAGAGTGTTTTCAAGCATGTCATGCACCAGAGCTGCACACCCACATCTTAAAGCAGATGTTTCTATTTTTCAGTTTTTAACAGACACTCAGGTTTTGAGATGTTGAATGATGTTCCCATGTCCCGTACCTTACCAAACTCACTGTCCCAGAATGGGGATGACTCCTAGGGACTCTGACTCTATCGGACAGTGTAGAATGGTCCCTGTGACTTGCCGAGATTGTTTATTGGAACAGAAAGCTCCATCTTGGAATGGCAGATGGTTTTGAACTGCTATTTTTGGGAGTACAGCCTGATTCATAACCACCACCTCCCCTGTCAGTTTACTACCTAGCAAATGACAAGTAGAATTTGAACCCATGCCTTCTATTTTTAAATTGTGAACACTTCTGTGAGCCAGCAGGTTCCCAATATGAGAGCCACCACAAGAACACTCCCACTGACTCATAGCAGCCCTCCAGGGAGAACTATAACAACCCCATCGAGTTTCCAAGGCCGGAACTCTTTGTGGGAGCAAGACAACCTCCTCTTTATCCCATAGGATGGCTGATGGGTTTGAACCTCCAGCCTTGAAGTCAGCAGCCCAATCAATGTCTAGCTCACTCCACCACTGGGACTCTGTAAACACCAGTCCTTTGCTGTTTAAGCACGAACACAGATTTCTGGATTATAGCCCCCAAATTCTTGATTCAGTAGTTCAAGTTTGCTTGCAACTTGCCAGTCTATAAATGTATTAAAAGCCAGATAGGTTCTCCTGTGCAGTCAGGTTCCATTTATTAGTTCAATTAACATTCGTGAAACTACAGTCCTACTATGCTTAGTAAATCATGCTGGCTCTAGGAGCCCTGGCTAGGGACAGACTCATGGGGAACACATTGAACAGTCCCTATCTTTTTGGAGGGGACAGTGGTTTTCAGTGGTAAAAATCTCCCCTTCCATGCAGGCAAGGATCTATTCTCACCCTGTACCTCATTCTCAGCCACTGAGTGTCCCTCAGTAGAGGTTATCACATTTCCTTGAGGCTGAGTAGGATTCAGTGGTACTTGCAGGCTAAGAGAGACTAGGAAGAAAGACCTGGCAATTCATTTTGGAAAAACCCTATGGATCCACAGTTGATCATGGGGCAGGGCAGGCTCTGGCAGCATTTCCGTTTCTCTGGGCCTGGGGTTGTGTGAATCAGTGCAAGCTGACAGGCAGCGCAGCTAGCATCAGGAACAACCTTCAGTCACTTATAATCTCTCAGGTGAGATCAGCATCCGCAATAGCAATAAAAATAAACAGGTATCTTAACATTATGTGATAAATGTAGGGGAAGAATAAAGGAGGGGTGATTAGAAAGGTTAACATATCTGATTTAGATATGGGGAGAGGAAAATATCCTACAAGAAAACAGTGCTTAGAGAGAGATTCTAAATGTTGGGATGACCTTGTAAGGTCAAGGGTAAGGGAGGAGGTTGAGGTCAAGAGAGCAGTGTGTGTTGAAGTGGTTCAGTTGTTTCATAGGCCGGAATGCAGCCCTTGTGTCTAGAGACTGGCCAACAAATGGGATTGGGGAGTACTACAAGGTATTTGCAGTAGTGGACAACCTGTGGACCACAGTGAGAGAAATAACTAAATTCTAAATACAATGGGAAGCCAACTGAGCATTTCACTGGAGAGACCGTCAATCCAATTGGCATTAAACAGAGATTTGTACGGAGAGAGAGTGAAGAAGGGTAGGACTGCTCTGGGGAGGTGTGTTAGGTGGTTAAATCGCCTGGTTGCGCTGCCGAGTACCCATCAGGCTGCTAACCAGCAGGCCCTGAGGGAGACAGATGGGAGGATCAGCTCCTGTAGAGATGTACAGGCCTAGGGACCCCAGGGCAGTTCTCCTCTATCTTACAGTGTTCCTACGAGCCCACCTAGAGGGGCTAGACTTGGTTTTGATTGGGCGGTTAAGGAGCGTGGTGGCACACGGGTTACTTGCGGGGAGCCTCACCACACCAATGATTTCCCAGGAGACAGATTTAGCAGTTGGCTTTGATGAGCGCTTGGAGACCCCATAGAACAGTTCTACTCTGCCCACTAGAGTCTCCATGTGTCCACATTCATCCTACTGCAAGTGGTGGTTACCTAATGCCCTACTTCCCTAAGATCACTGCCATTGAAAAACCTAGGGAACAGTGTGATCCTGGCACATGTGCAGTCATCGTGGGTCAGAATCCTCTCTCTGGTAATTGTTTGTTAGTTCAGGTGGTTCCATCAGGAGGCCAGGTCAGAGACAAGCACAGATGACAGCATGAAGATGAAAAGATGAACACTGTCAAAGCGTAAGACGCTATCTCTCTATGTGACCTTTCTATTTACTACCCAGGTGAGCTTAATCAAATGGCCTTGCTGAGTTCAAGATTCTGTTCAATGAGGATAATATAATTCTGGGCCCCTGTGTTAGTCCAGATGGACTAGGGAAACAAATTCATAGACAGTCTTATGTGTTAAGAGAGAACTTTATATGAAAGACAATTGTACATTAAGAAAACATCCCAACCCAGTTAAGACCAAGTCCATAAGTCTGATATTATCCCGTATGTCAATACAAGTCCATAAATTCCTCTTTGGATTCATGCAGCCATGCAAATGATGCTGTATGCTGGAAGGTGAGAGGCCAGTGGTTGGAAAGTCGTGTGGATCTAGTGGTGGTGGAAGCTCTCCACCCTGGTGTGGGTCTCCATGTGGCTCCGCCAGTTTCAGGGTTCTGACTGCATCAGTGTAGTTCCATGGGACTTGGCAGCAAGAACACAAAGCAGAGGGCATTTTCTGCCTCCGGGAGGAAGGCAGGAGTTCCCAGAATCCTCAGGAGAAGGCCATGCTCACACATTGGCTATGGTCTGATTGATAGGCTAGCCTCCATCCCTTTGCAAGTTGACAGATTATGTAACTGCCACAGAAAGCAGTATTGTGAAGAATGTAAAACTCTCAGTAGAGGGTCTCAATTAATCTTTTCATACTTAAAAGGTCATAAAACTATTCCCTTGTCTTCAAAATGTTCAAAAATCCTTCCTTCTCCCTCCTTCCCTTATTTGATGCACCTTCAAGTGGTATGAAGGAGGGACCTAGTTGTATTTATTTGTGTGTACTTGTGTGTAGATAGTGAGCTGTCTCAAATTCTTTCCTACATTGATTTATAATGTTACATCTGATATTCATTCATTCAATGTGTACATTTTAAGATTCAATTTATTATATCCTGAGCATTTTTCCTAGTGACCAGGAAAAATGTTCAAATCTAGAAGGCCAGGAAAATCCAGGCACATTTGTGAAACCTAGAAAACTGTCTGTATACTGGGATAGCTATAGGCCTTTTCCAAATTATCCTATATCCATTTTGCAGCAATAGAGTGTGTGCATAAATAAATAGGGATTCTCGCTTTTTAGGCTCTATTTACTACTTTCAAGTTAGGTAAAATTCTCTTTTGGTTTTGTTTATTTGTTTGCTTAGTGCTCGTATAGTATTCAATGAAACTCATATAGACTTGGGCACATTGTGTAACAATTGGACACATCTGCATAGCAGGGTCACATTGTGACATTGCCTATTTCTGTGTCTTTCCCTCACAAAGCAGAACAGCTTGAGGATAGAGACTCTGCTTTAATTATTTCAGATCCTAAGATAATCCTGCCTCAAGTCATGGTATTTTCAACCACCTCCTCTGTATGTAAAAGTTGGACTCTGAATAGGGAAAACCAAAGAAGAATTGATGCATCTGACCTATGTTGCTGAAACATATTGAAAGTACCCTGGACTGCCAAAAGAATAAGCAAATTTATTTTGGAAGATTAAATTAGAAGCAGGGGTGACATGACTGCATCTCATGTACTTTCAATGTGTTGTCAGGAGAGACCAGACTCTGGAGAACATCATGCTTGGTAAAGTGGAGTGACAGCGAAAAAGGGGAAGGCCCTTGGACAAGATGGATTGACACAGTGGCTACAACAATGGACTCAAACATAAAGCCACTGTGACGATGGCGCAGAACTGGGCAGTGTTTTGTTCTGTTGTGCCTAGGGTGGTTATGGGGCAGAACTGACTCGATGTCACCTAACAACGATAACAAAGATAGCCTAGGTTCCGGTCGGTAGTGGTTAAATTAATGGATTTATACACAATGCTGGTGTCCTTGGTGGTGCAGGCAGTTAATGTGACTGCTAACCCCCAAGCTGACATTTCTACTCTACCTACCAGCACCTTAGAAGAAAGACCTGGCAACCCCCTCCTGAACATTAAGGTAGCTACTGAACACCCTTTAGAGCACAGCTCTGCCTCAGTGCATGTGGGGGTCACTAGAGGTCAAAAGCAACTCAATGACAGGGGCTGCACCAGCAGCGGCTGCTTTCCTTATACTTCTTTACAGTGTGGGGCTCATCATTACCAGGAAGGAAGTAATTGGCCCCCTGGAAAGATGCGTGGAATTCAAAGGATGCTGTAAAGAGAAGAGTAGATCCCTACCTCCAGCATCTAGTTTTCCTCCAGTGTTGCTGCAAAGTGAGGTCGGTGGGGATGGACAGAGAGAAATACAGAAATCCAGGCAACAGGCAATTTTACTCAGGAAAGAATCAAAGAGTTGCCAGATGGCAAAGGGTCTGTGGCCTAGAAAGCAGAGAGTCTCGCCTGCAGCAGCAAACTGTAAGGCCCACGACAGCCAGCTCTTTCTTTATACAAGGGAGGTGATGAGACAAATACAAGACCCAGCTGATAGTGCTTGAAAACAACAGTCAAAAGATAGGCTGATGGCCAAGTGTATGACAATAACGCACACCTGCATCTCCAGTTACACTGAAAGTGGTGTGATGGGGCACATGGAGGAGGGGGGTGGTCGATGATCCTAAAGCTCAGGGCACAGTAGGTAGAAGGTCAATACTGCCATGTTTTCTCCCCCTCACCAGTGTCTCTATGCATAAGCCCACTGTTGCAACCACTGTGTCCATCCATCTCATTGAGGGACTTCCTCTTTTTGGCTACCCCTCTTCTTCACCAAGCATGATGTCCTTCTCCAGGGACTGATCTCTCCTGATGACATGTTTAAAGTACATGAGATGAAGTCTTGCCATCCTTGCTTCTAAGGTAAGGTGGCCAGACATCCCACTATTGGTGGGAAGTCCCGATTTTTAACAATTTGTCCCATGTCCTATGACATTTTAATTTTTATTTATTTAATAAATAAATATATTGTTTTTGCATTCTATGAAAATTTTGTTGCTCCATGTAGACCAATTTCTAATCAAGAACCCTCCCACCCCAATGGTGTTTCGCTTCACCAATGTTAACATATGGTCACTTTATAAGGGTCAGTCTGGCTATACTTCTCACAAGACAGATGTTTGTTCCTTTGGCAGCCTGTGGTAATTTCCATATTCTTTGCCAGCACTAGACTTCAAATGCATGGATTCTTCTTTGGTCTTCCTTAATGGCCAATGTAAGAGGTGAGTGAAACTATCACAGCTGGGGTCAGGCACACTTTCGTGCTCAAAGTGACATCCTTGCTTTTTTCCCGGCACTTCATCGAGGTCTTGTGCGGCCAATTACTCCATGCAATGATTAATTTGATTATTTTGAGTGCTGCTTCCATGAACTAGTTCTCACTGTCATCATGCAATGCCTATGCCTAGTGTGCCTTTGAGGGTCTGAGACCCCTGCTGTGAATTTCCAAGACTGTAACTTTACAGGAGTAGAAAGGCCCCACCTTTCTCTCTCAAAGTAGCTGGTGGTTTGGAACTGCTGACCAATCCCATCACAGCCCAATATGTAACCACTATGCCACCAGTGCTTCCCTTCCATGACTAGATAGGAATCGTCTAACATGGATTTAAAAACAAAGAGTACTGATATAAGCGTATTGTTAGGATAGGAAAGTGATGATCTAATCAAATGGCTGAAGCTAAATGAGAATGCCTCAGCAGTGTGAAAGACGCTCTGGTCCTACCAACAGCTCCAGACAGACTGTCTCCTAACTGAAGCATACAGGGACAGGGGACAATGTGGGGACACACTGAGAGGGGAGACAATGTGGGAATGGAGCATAACAGAGCAGCAGTTGGAGTAAAGCTGAGCCACAAAGCCCTGAGGTGCCCTAAGATTCAGACTAGAAGGGGCAGCCCCTGGATCTGTCTTAGGACCAGGGGAAGGTCTCATGGGGGGACCAGCAAACAGACCTGGACCTATGTGGGATTTTTTCCTTTCCTTTTTTACCCCCTTTTCTTTCTTTCTCTCTTTCTTTCTGTTTTTGTTTCTCTCATCCTTTTCCTTTCCCTTTTCTTTCTTCAACCACATGTTTTCTTATTGTTCAGACTAGGACATTGATGGTTTGCCTAATTATATGGGTTGGACATGGGAGGGAAGGTTGGGGAGAAGGCCATGGGGCCAATGGCCCCAGAAGGTAGAAGGGGAAGAAGGAGGTGGGAAGAAGGGTATGGTGAGTGCATAGCATCATGGACAGGGGAACAATTAGGGAATTGAAACCAACATCTAAGAGTATTAGTATGAGTATTAGAGTAATATCAAGCTAGTGGAAAGGAAGCACCAAAAGGTAGAAGAAGGGGGAAAGTGATGGCGGGGCAGGAGGAGGCAAAAGGACACAGAGGCAAGCTCTAGAAAGCAAAAGCATAGAGAGGAAGAGTAACAGAAGTATGCACTTATATAAATATATTAATCTATAACAATAGTGGTATGGGCCTATGTACAAATATTTATAAGGCAATACACTGAGGCTGCAGACAGACCTTGGATTTCGGCTCATACCTCCCTTCAGCCCAAGAACACTTTGTTCTAGCAAATCAGCATTCTGTGATGCTCCCCCACCGCCTACATGATTACTGAAGACAAAATGGGTGCATAAGCACAGGTGGTGAAGGCAGACATGGTGCCCAGGTATTAAAAGATATGGTGTCTGGAGTCTTAAAGACTTGAAGTTAAATAAGTGACCATCCAACAGCGAAGCAACAAGCCCACATGGAAGAAGCACACCAGCTGGTGTGATCATGAGGTGTCATCGAGATGTGGCAGAAAGCATCAGAAGATTCACAACAAACAATAAACAAGCAAACAAAAATGCGTTGGTGGGAACAGAGGGGTGCTGGAGCAGAGACCTGAAGCCCATCTGTGGACAGTGGAACATCCCCCCACAGAGGGGTCACAAGGAGTCAATCAGGGTGTATTAGAGTACTAAAAGGTCACACAATATACCTTTGCTACCTGGTGGCCTCCTCACCATCCCTCACCACCCCACCCCTGCTATCACAACCTCAGTACTGCTTCCCAATCTAGGCTAGATGGGTGCATGTACATAGGTATAGGCAAGAGATAAAACTCACAACACATGGAACCCAGGAACAGGAATGGAAATAGAGGTACCACAAGGGTAGGGGGAAGGGAGGGAGAGGTAGAGAGGCAGGAGGGAGCCAATTGCAATGAATGGCACATAACCATACAACTCCATACAAAGGAAGAGCAACAGAAACCAGAAGGGAAGGGAGACAGTGGTTGGTGTGAAATTTGAAAATCATTAACAATCTACAACCTATCAAGGGGCCAAAAGGGTTGGTGGGGGAGGCAGGGAGGTGGGAGAATAAAAAGAGGAGGTAATCCCAAGGGCTCAAAGGAAAGTAAATGTCTAGAAAAGAACAATGAAGTATATGTATGAATATGTTGGATACAATTGATGTATGAATTGTAACAAGAGTTGTAAGAGCCCCCAATAAAATGATTATTTTCAAAAAGGCTTAAAATATTTTCTAGCTGGCTATTTACAGCAAAAGTTTGCTAACTCCTATATATAGATGGAACAATATGACTGGAGGAAAGGTATTTATTTATTTTAAAAATTTTCTTCTTTAGTTGTTGCATTGCATAAAATTTCTACTGTCCATTATCATTTTTAATAAAAGACATAAAAAAAGAAAGTAAGGAGCCCTGGGCATGCTATGAACATGAGCTAGAAGATCAGTCGTTCAAGTCCATCAGCTGCTCCTCAGGAGAACGCTGTGGCCCTTGCTCCCCTCCAGAGTGACCACCTCAAAACGCCCACCGAGGGTTGCTGTGAGTCAGACTCAATGTGGCTTTGGGTTTAGAAGTGAGATAGGGGGAAAGGCCCGCTGTTTGTCATTATAAGCCTTGTGCCACTTGGAAACACGCCAAGCAGATATGTCAGTCTGATGGCACAGTTTTAAGAAACTCAGTGAGTCACAGACTTACATGGATCAACATTCCTTCTGGTCCAGTGAATCACCTTTCATCAGCTATGTGGAAGCAGACAGACAGGTATCCTGTGCACCTGGAAGCTTGGCTTTGGCCCATGAAGCTTGTTTTCCCGATGTCTCTGTCCTGTGTGTAGGAATGGAAGGAATACCAAACGACCACTTTGAACTGATGGCAGGGGCCCCTGTGACTATGTGTCAGAGGTGATTATGTCTAATGTTGACAGGAGCTTTTTAAGCTGGTTGTTATGGTCCCCATTATACAAATGACGCCCGGGACTGCTGACCCTGATTTGCCGAGGATCACACAGTGGAGCATGGACTTGAATACTGACCCAAGAATACAGGCTAGTCTGCACAGCAAATGCCCTCTCAAGTACCCCTCCACACAGTTAGTCCCTGTTCTCCCCTGTCTGCAGCCCCCTCTCTGCCCCCATTCCTTGTGGCTGAGCAGGGTCACGTGTAGGCCTACTTTTGTTCCAGTTCTTTTGAGGCTCTTCCTAACTGACTCTAGCATCCACAGTCACCTCGTGGACATCTCGTCTTCCCTGGATCTTTCTTTATAAAAAGTAAAAGTAGAATAAATTTTATGCAATGCAACAAATAAAGAAGAAAAAATTTTAAAATAACAACAACAAAACCCTCTTCATTAATTCCCACTCATGGTAGCTCTATCTGTGTGTCTTAGGAGAAGCCGATGGCTCTCAGGACCTGCTGTTTTAATCCTAGATTGCCAGGCCTGTCTGATGGAATCGAACCACCAACCTTTCAGTGAGCAGCCAAGCACACTAGCTGGTGAAAACAGCGAGAGACGCCTTTATCTTTTCACCTAGATATACATAGATCTCACGTGATGTCACACGGTAAATATTGTTGCATTCATTGTTTTCCTCATACCTATCTTAGGTTTTACCACATCAGTTTCAGTTGTTCAAGATCTTCCCACCCTCTTGCCCACCCACCCCAAACAGACACAAACACACACGCACACACACACACACACACACACACACACACACACCAGTGTATTAGTCCATTGTTCAGAGTATCTGAATCCACTAGATTTCCCTTATATATATCTACAAGGTCATAGGCAACCATTTCATCATTCTGATGCCTATGGCAGGGAATATGATCATAACTTGTAAAGATGGAGAAGAGTGGAGGGGGAGCAGGGAGATTAATTTTTTAGCATCTTTTAATAACTTTCTGAGATCGGCTTGACAGGACCATTCACGTCTAGAAATAATGGTCTAAGGTTCAAAGGGTGTCCCTTACCAGGCATTCCCCTTGGCCAGGGAGCTGCTGACTCCTCCCTGCTGCAGCCAGAGCCAACACCTGACTGAGGTGGGGAAAGGAAAGACCTGGCCTGTTGGCCTCTTCCATGCAGGTCACTCTGAAGGGTCCAATCAACTCCAGAGTCCCCATAGGATTGTCTGTCATCTCAGTGACATCTCTGTGTGCTTCAGCCCCTCTCTCTACTCACTTCCTTAGGTTGTGTCTCCAGAGCCTCCCTCAGGAAACCATCAGCCTGCATTCATTGTCTAGAGTGTGTTTCCAGGGAACCCAGGCTAAGACCCTCCCCCGAATCCATGCTGACTCACAGCACCAGACAACAGGCTAGCCCTGCCTCTGTGGGCTCCTGACACTGTAACCCTTTAAGGTAGCAAAAGGCCCTATCTTTGTCCTATGGGCTGCAGTTAGCTGCCCAATGCATAACCCCCTCCACCACCAAGGCTCAGACTCCCCTGTCCAGGGGTTCAGTTTCATCTCTCTTTAAATCAGCGTGCTTCTCACCATGACCACGCTTTACCTTGGTTCACAGGCCTAGCTGGCCTGATAGGCTGCACCTCTATTTGCTAATTCACTATCTGCCTCCCTCTGTCCCTAGAATGTACGTCCCAGGCCAACAGGAACTCTGTGTGGGTCCCTTACTCTATCAGCAGCACCTGATCACACACTATCTGCACAATCTAACGTTAAGCCACTGTTAAGTCATCTGGGTAGATGAGTCCCCTGAGAACTGTGGAGGCAGCCCAGGGAGATAAACGGACAAGAGCCTGCACCATGGTAGCAGTCAGAGCTGCCCTAAGCTTCTCGCTCTACTCTATGCTCAGGGCTTACTTGGGGTAGACTTCTGCACCAACCTGAGCCTCACTCTCCTCATCTGTCAAACAAAGCAGGTAATAGGGCCCATTTCAAAGCATTTGAATGACAGGTGAGCCTGGAGAGCAGTGTCCAACCCAGAGTCCACTCTTAAAATGGGTAAGTGACTATTATAATTCTGAGCAGATCTCTCCCCCTCTTTCCTCACCCCCACCTCAAAAAAAAAAAAGATCATTATCAGACTCACGATTATAAATTATTTTTTCTAGACCACTGGGTTAAAATATTGGGAGAGAATATAATTAGGTAGTGATTATCTCTGCAACCTGCTGCAGGAATATTTTCCCTAATTACAATGTAGACTCCATTAGCCGGTTCTGCAGCGTTTACGCTAGGACCCAGAAAGCTCTCCAGACAAATTGCCACCTGTGCACACTGGGCACGGCCCTTCCTTCCTCTGAGCAGCTGGAGCTCCAGGGGTGGGTGACCAGCCTCTGAAGCAACCGGAGGTGGCAGGTCTCACTTGTGACATCCAGAAGGCTGGAGGAGTGGCTTTTAAGCTCAGTGATGAAGAAGTCTCGAAAAAGGTTCTCTTCAAGTCCTTGTCCCACTGTCTGCCGGCCATGTCATCTGGGGAATGACGTATTCATTCATGCTTCTTTTCAACAAACCTTAACTATTTTAAGTTTTTTGTTGTTGTTGTTAAACAATAAACCTGCATAATTTATGACATGGATTACACTTTTTAAGGTGTGCAACTATTCTTATCTTTTTATAAGTTGTTCCTTCTCCATTGACATGCTCACTGCCTCCTCTACTGTCTAATCTTTCTCTTTTGAGAACAGTCTGACTGGCACTTTCCCCCACATATCATACACTTCAGTGGTTCAGTCCTTTCAAAAAGAGTTGTGCAATCTTTACCCCAATCAATTTTAGAGTATTTTCTTCTACCTGGCACCCCTTGTTATTAGTCTATTAATTTATTTTTAATTGTGGCAAAAATAACACACAGCAAAACACAATTCAACCACTCCTACGTGTGTAATTCAATGCCATTGACTATACTCTGTTGTGTAACCATGATTGATAGCCTTTTCCAAATTATTCTGCCACTATTCACATAAATTCAATGCCCGCAAAGCAAAGACTCTTCCTTCTTCACCCATGGTAACCAGTAGCCAACTTGGGTTTCTTTCCTTTTTTGAGTTGCTTTCTTGATAGAAAATCCACATATTATGCTACTAAGTCCTTTTTATGGGCTGCTAACTGCAAAGTCGGCATTTCAAAACCACCAGCCACTCGATGGGAGAAAGAGGCTCTCTGTACCCATAAAGATTTACAGTCTGAGAAACCCCAAGGGGCAGTTCTCTGCCCTCTGGGGTCGCTATGAGTCAGCAGAGATTCAATGGTAGTGAGATTACTTTTGCTTTTGTTTTACCACTGGGCTAATATGATGTTTGTGCTCTAAACCCACCAACCTCTCTGATGAGAAGATGGGGCTGTCTGCTCCCCCAAAGATGTATAGTCTCCAGAGCTCTATAAAGGGCCACAGCGAGTTGGAATTGAGGTGCTAGCAGTAGGCTATGAAGCTCACTATACGACAAAGCTTGTGGCTCATCTTGGAGGCAGAAACGAGCAGCTTCCAGTTTGAAGGGACATACTCTGTGGTGGCAGAAGAGGAGAGAACAAGTTCATATCTCAGCAGCGAGCACAGATATTAATGTACTGTGTGCATACAATGCACTATGAGTGTTGGTCAGTTTTGTCAGTTCACCCACTGCCATCACATCAATTCCTGCTCAGAGTGGTCCCAAGAGTGTCAATACAGGGCTGTGCTCACTGGGGTCTCAGTGGTCCCTCTCTTGGAAGTAAATCACCCGCTGTTCTTTGAAGAAGCCACTGGGTGGACTTGAACCATCAACTTCCTGTTAAGAGCAGAACTGGTAACTGATCATACCACCCAGAGACACAGGAAATCAAAGGGAAACTAAACTTGATGCCATGTAGGTTAGAAGGAAAGAACAGGTGCAAAATCCAAGCTGGGGAGAACAACACATGAACAGGAATGGAGTCTTCACAGATAAGATGCCTCCATGGCCTACAGACAGCCGAGCAAAGGTGCGAGAGGGAATGCCCTCCCCAGCACGAGGAGAGGCGAGTCCAGAAAGGAGAAAGGGCGCTAATAAGCTCTGATATGTTCTTGTGGCCTTCATCCCTTGTGATCACGGGTATTAAATGGCCTAAAGGTGAATAAGGTCTGATCAGCTTGGTGTTTTCTACATGGTCAGCATGGGATGTGGTGGTTTCCAAGGTGAGGGCATAAGGAGCCAGGCTACACCAAAGTGAGATTGGTCAAAAGAGGTAAAGGTAGCCACCAAGAGGTTAGTGTATTATCAAGGAGGGAGAACAGAGGGGGCCCGAGATAGTGCAGAGAGAGTGGCTTATGGAGGAGCGAGCAGAGACTGAGAACCCCAGGATTGGGAGGCTGTCCGCATGTGGGGAGGGGCGGAGGGGGAGCAGAGTGCGCTGCCTCCCAAGTTTTGGGTAGCTAACCAGGTAGGTGGTGCTGTGATGAGCTGAGATGGGAGATTCCACCGGGGAACAGGTTCTAGCTTGGATCAGTTGGGCTAGGTGTGTGTGTGTATGTGTGTGTGTGTATGTGTGTGTGTGTGTGTGTGTGTCTAAGAGTGGGTGGCTTTAGAGAACAGAAGTGTATTCTATCACAGTTATGGTCTCGAGAAAGCTGAATTCAGGGGGTTGGTAGGGTCAGGTACTTTTTCTCTTCTTTAGGAAAAGGTGCTTCTTGGTCTCTTCTAGCTCCTGATAGCTCCAGGTGTTTCTTGGTGAACACGTGTTGCCTTTTAGATGTATCTCCGTTTGGCTTCTCTTTCCTCCTGTGTGTATGTGTGCTCTGTCTCCTGTTTGCTCCTTCTATGAGACACCACGCATCTCCAAAGAGAAAGGGCAGCAGTGCCCTCCATGCAGCATTCCGTGGGACGGCGGGTGTGAGGGAACACTGCAAAGGGAAACATGCTTTGCAAGGGTGGGAGGTTCGGTGGCTGCTTGGGCAGAGATATTTACTGTGCCCCTACCATAAGTAAGGCAGCAGGGAGCACAAAATAAACATCTTCTTTCATTCCTAGCAGGTAACATGGTCTCGAAGAAGAGCTTTGAATACAGTGAATGGTAACATGAACTACAAGGACCATGTATCATAGAGGTGTAAGTGAGTGTGCTTTACCAACTCAAAGTGACCTCTGAGAGGTTCGTATTACTGACCTAAACGTAAGCCCAGGGCTTTCTTTTGTGTTTTTCCTCCTTCCCACTTGGTGCCTCGGATCACAACCTGAATCTTTCTCCCTATAGGAAATCCTTGTGTGGCTACAAGCAGAGAAATAGACTTCACATCCTATGAAAGATGAAAACCAAGTTCTTGTCCCTAATTTTGTACTTCAGGAAGGAAAGCCCCAGATGTACAGCAGAAAAATGAGGCAGGGGGATACCATCTTCATAGATAGGAAGTTTTAATCTATAGTATTTTGTAAGCTTACAATAAGAAAACTAACTGTTCACTGAGGAGGTGGGCAAAGGACCTGAACAGAAGTTTCACAGGGGTAAAAATCTGAATGACCAGCAAACATATGAGAAAATGTTCCTGATTATTAGCCATAAGAGAAATGCAAATTAAAATAATTATGAGATAACACCTAGCACCCTCAAAGATAGCCCAATTCAAAAAATCAGAAAGCAACAAGTGTTGGAGGGGCTGTGGTGAGATAGGAGCTCTCATCCACTGTTGGTGGACCTGTAAGTATGTACAGCCACTATAGAAATCGATTTGGCGATATCTGAAACAGGTGGAAATGTTGCTACCATACGACCCAGCAATCGCCCTATTGGGTGTATGCCCAGAAGAGGCTAAAAACAAACCACAGCCAGACAACTATGTACCAACGTTCATCTTAGAATAGTTTACAATTGCAAGGAATTGGAAAGAACACAAACTTCCATCAACAGACAAAAGGATCAAAAAACTGTGGTACATGCACACAATGGAGTACTACGCATCCCTAAAAAGCAGTGGTAAATGCATGAAGCACATTGCCGCATTGGAAGAACTGGAGGAAATCATACTAATTGAAGTAAGTCAAATACAAAGGACAAGTACAACATGAGTCCACTAAGGTAAGCTTGAAAAAATGGAGCAGAGGGGAAAAGGTACTGTATACATACTTCCCGGGGTGAGGTCTAGTTACTATGTCAGGGGCCAAACCCAATCCAGGGATACATATGGCAGGAAACTAAAGAGTCACAGAAAGGAAGGGAGGGAAAAAAAAAGACATGGGTGTGGGGTGTGGGGTGGGGGAAGGCACTAACCCACCCAAGGGGAAGGCATTTGTTACATCTCCACAGAAGAGGGAAAGAGAGACCAGGCTTCAGCCTGATGTACCAAGACGTGAATACAACATAGCGGCATACACCAGAGCAGTCTGCAGAGCCGGTCCCAATCCCAACCATGTGAACACACATGCCCCTTCAGAAGAATGCACTTCAGAGGACAGCACTGGGGCTACAGCTTGGGAGAGGAGAGGTGCATCAGATTAGAGCACATGGGAGAAACAAAAAGGAATGGAGAAGGAGAGGGCATCTTGGCCCACCAAACCCTAAGGATGATGTTTCTGCTCAGAGCAGAAAACACATAGAGAGGACCACAGGGCTGACTACACCACAAGATACAGCATGCCTCACTTCACCACTAAACTCACAACACTGGATCCACAGCGAAGGAACAGGGCGCGATCTGACCCCATCACACCGGAGCAACATGCTGAGGGCATGCAACAGAGCAGCAAGGGGAGCAAAGGGATGAAATCCCCGGGGAATACCAACAATAGACTGTGGAGGCAGAGGGTGTCACCCCACCAGACTCAACTGGAAAGTGCTCGTAGAGACCAAAAAACAGACTTGAACTATTTATAGGCTTTTCCATATTTGTCAGTGACTTTCTATTATTGCTATTTTATTTTGGGGGGTTGCTATCGTTTTGTTGGTTTTGACTTCCTTTGTTGTTTTATTTGGTTTTGCACTTGTTAATGTATCTGAATGCCTAACTAGATAAGATAGGTGGGATAAGCAATTTGAAGATGAAAAGAATGGAACCAATGGTTCCAGGTTTGGGGGGAGGGAGGGACATGGGAGAAGAGGAGGTGGGAGAAAGGAAGGGTTGGGTGGAAACTAACCCAGGGACCAGGGAACAACAAGTGAACGAAAATCAATGGAGAGGAGGGTATAGGATGCCTAGTGGGGCTTCCTCAAGGGCAATGTAACAGTGAGAAATTGCTAAACCTGAATGAAGGCCAAACATGATGGTGGCACAAGAAGAAAGTAAAAGGAAAGGAAGGAATGAACCAGGAGGCAAAGGACCTTTATATAGGTCTAAATATAGACATGTACATATGTAAATGCATATATAATGAGAGGAATAGAACTATGTACTCATATCTATATGTTAAGTATTAAGATAGCGATGGACATTGGGCGTCAGCGCAAGTACTCCCTCAACACTCAACTACTCCCTCAACACAAGAACACTTTGTTCTAACAATCTGGCATTTCATGATGCTCACCTTCCCAACACGATTGCTGAAGACAAAATGGGTACGTAAGCAAATCTGATGAAGAAAGCTGATAGTTCCTGACTATCAAAAGATATAGTGTCTGGGGTCCTAAAGGCTTGAAGATGAACAAGCAGTCATCTAGCTGAGAAGCAAGAAAAGTCCACCTGGAAGAAGCACACCAACCTGTAGGATCATGAGGTAATGATGGGATCAGGTAACAGGCATCTAAGACAGAGAACAAAATCATGCCCAATGTGAATAGGGTGTGGGGGTGGTGTGTGGAGTGGAGACCCATTGCCCATCTGTAGACAATTGGACATCCCCTTACAGAGGAGATGAGCCAGTCAGAGTGCAGTATAGCACTGATGAAACACATAACTTTCCCTTAGTTCTTTGGTGCTTTCTTCCTCCCACTATCATGACTTCCATTCTTCCTTACAAATTGGATTAGACTAGAACATGCACACTGCTACAGATAAGAGCCCTCAACACAGGGAATTCAGATAGATAAACCCCTCAGGACCAACAATAAGAGTAGAGATATCAGGAGAATTAAGGGGAGGTGGGGAGAAAAGGGGAATCAATCATAAGGATCAGCCTTTAACTGCCTGAGGTGGGATGAATAATGAAAAAGTGGGTGAGGGGCAACAGAGGATGATGTAAGATATGAAAATAATAATCTATAACTTATCAAGGGTTCTTGATAGAGGTGGGTGGGGGAGAGAGGGTGCAGAAAGGGAGAGCTTTTATCAGGGGCTCAAGTGGGAAAAGAATGCTTTGAAAATGATGATGGTGGCATATGTGCAAATGCACTTGACACACTGGATGAATGTATGAATTGTGTTGAGATGTAAGAGCTCCCAATAAAAATTTTAAATTATCATGATAAATGAAAAAATAGGGGGCAGGGGAAAGCAATTCCTATTGAACGACAAGAAGTGGTGGTGGTGGTGCTTTTGGTGAAGTGTATCAAGCTGATTTATTAGAAGACTAAGATTAATCAGGCCATTTGGATGTGGGAGGGGCAGAAAGAGGACAACTTGCTAAATCAACTCTCTGGATTTACCAGAACCAGAAACTTCAGTGGTGAGGTTCATACAACCAGACTAACAGGCCACGGCTGTGAGCTCCAAACAGGGAATCTGATATATCACAGAGGGGGCATAATAACTCAGTGGGAAAAGGATGAGCTATTCAGTAAATGAGATGAGCTAATTCATTACACACACGCAAGGAAAAATACATCAGAATAATTTGTTGTGGTTGTAAGGTGCCATTGGGTCGGTTCTGACTCATAGCAACCCTAAGCACAACAGAAGGAGACACTGCCTGGTCCGACAAAACTCTTCCTCTGCCTGAGCCCATTGTTGCAGGCAAAGTGTCAATCCATCTCGTGGAAGGCCTTCCTCTCTTTGTAGAAGATGTAATCACATATTTATGGCCTTAGGAGGGAGGGCCTGTTCTTCCTCTCTAAAACCCATGAAGCCCTAAAATAGATCATAATTTTTTTCCAGTTAACTATATTCTAAGCTTAAATATTATGAAAATGTCTAAGAGAAGTCACAGAGAAACCGCAGAGTGAAAGATAACTTTGCCATGCACTTGACCAACAAAGCAACAACAACAGGAAGGAAACAGCTCCTGGCCATTGAGGCGATGCTGTCACATCGTGGCCCTCTAGCCGGGTTCTCCACCTTCCAAATGCCCCGATCCTATAGTACAGCTCCTCCTGTGGTGGTGACCTCCAGCCACACACTGATTGTCCTGGCTTCTTCATCACTGTAAGTTTGCCACTGTTATGAATCAATCCACAGGAGTCGCGACCCACAGGTTGAGAACCGCCGTCCTCTAGGCTAAGGTGGAACCACTCCTTTGAGTTTCCAAGACTGTAACTTTTCACAGGAGTAAAAAGTGTCATCTCTCAAGCTCCTGACTCTGTAGACTGCAGCCCAATGGGTAACCACGATGCCACAAGAACACCTCGCCGACAAGGAGTCTCCTTATATTCCACCTGTGAGGAACTCCTACAAATGCTGCAGGAAAAGTCCAAGCACCTCACACACCCATGAGCAAAAGATAGAAGCAAGTGATTCTCGGGAGAGGAAACAGAAACAGACGTGGTCACCGCCATTTGGTGACCAAGGAGATAATTATGAAATACCCCTTTCTTCTCATTAGAAATCTACAACAACACAAGTGGGGACAGAGGAAGAGTGGGTGGCCTCATACAAGGCTGGCAAGTGTGTGACAACAATGTAAACCCCACACTCACTGTCATCGAGTCCATGTCCACTCAGAGCATCTCTACGGGACAGGGTAGAACTGGCCCCGTGAATGTCTGAGATGTTCTCCCAATGCGTACCCATTATGCCACCAGGCTGTCCAATAACTCCAGAAGGACAGCCCAGCGAAGAGCAAGCGGGAAGAGTTCACAGTTCCGACTCTGAGGTTTGTGGGAGGCAGGTGCTTGGGGAAGTGTGCGCAGGAACGGCGCTTGCGAGTGGTGAGGAAGGTAGGGCAGACTGCATCGGGGAGGAGGTGAGCAGAGGCTGTGTGCATCTCGCGAGCACCTGGGACCGGCAGGGCTTCGAGAGATGCGTCTTCCACCAGCAGGGATGCTTGAGGCCAGTGCTGCAGCCATTGTGAAAGAGTATCGACACCTAGCACTTATGGCACTCCCACTCCATGCCAGGCACCGAGTTTTGCATATTGTGCATTGTCGTTACATAGCAAATCCAGTTGGTTACTCTGGATGCCAAATCTGGCTTTACATACCAAGAACCTGTGACCCAGAACGAGGGCCCAGGCTCACACACCTAGTCAACAGAGGATGCTTTAAGTGCCATAGACTCACTCCGGAGTGACCTTAGGTGCCACGCCAGGAAACAGGGCCCGGTCCTGCGACACCCTGACAATCATTGCTATGCTTGAGCCCATTGGTGCAGCCATGGCGTCCATTTATCGCCTTCAGGACCTCCCTCTTTTTCAACTGGCCCCCCATTTCACCAAGCATCATGGCCCTTCTCCAGGGACTGGTCTCTCCCGACATGTCCGAATGGAAGAGGTGGGTTTCACCCTGAGCAGCCACAGCTATTCACACCACAAACCCCCTCCCCCTCAAACAAGAGGGGTCTTTCTTAGCTCTTGCCTCTGTGTTTCCCACCAGATCCAGAACTCCCTGGTCCCTGCCCATGCCTAACATTTCCAAAAACACCTTATTAATGACAGGCAGAACCACCAAAAGATCAGAGAATAGAAAATACAATCACATGCTGTGACTCATAGCCAGGCTCCTTCCAGGATCCGCATCGAAAAACTGGCTTAGCAGGTTCTACGTTGGGCCTTCCCTAAACCGGGCCTCAATTGGGCAACAGGATAATGTGTACACCCACATTGGGAAGAAATCACCTGGCTTTTAAGTGCTCCAGAGAGCTGCAGGAAGAGAACGCAGATCTGGGCTGAACTGGAAGTGTTCATGAAGCTTCTCTTATAGGAACGCTGGGAGAGCAGTCTTGGGCAGCCTGTTTCCCTCCCTGCAGGGTCAGTCTTGGAGGAATGGAGGTTGACAGTTTAGGCTGCTTGCTTTTGGAGAGGAATGCTCCCGATGTGGGCAGGACTTAGGTTCCAACTGGGTAGGTGTCGGGAAGCATGTCAGAGGGTTTGGCATTAGAGAAGTTTGGCTGCAGCCAACAGAGATTTAATGCTAAGATTCGGCTTACATCTCAAGCCTGGATGGCACGAGGGGCAAGGGACAGTGTTTGGGGCGGCAGCTGCTGGAGTTAGGCCTGAAGGTGGGGCCTTATCCACAGGGTAGTTATTAGGGTCAGGTGTGATTCAAAGAGGAATCTGTGGCCGGGCTGACTCGATGCTGAACACTGCAGGACCTAAGATGGTTTCTCCCCACCATACCCACCCTTCCCTACTAAAAGTCATGATGGATCTCTGAGCTCGCGAGAGCTGGGAGCTTCTGTGCTCTTCTTAGCTGCCACTCCCTGCTCCGCTTGGGCAATTGCACATACAAGGGGTCATGTGCTTCCAGGGGCCCTTCATGTAGCCTAATGTTGATGACGGCTGTGGGAACCATCGCTCATTTCAGGGCTTTTCATAGCTGGTAGCACGGTGCTGGATGGCCACGCCACGCGCTGCTTGTCCATTCGCCAGTCACATGGGCAATTCGACAGCGTGCATCTCCTTTGCTGTCTTGGATTTTTCCCCGGTTTCCGCCAAACAGATCTGCGGCTGGTTGTGGAGTGCCGGCGTCCCATGCTCAGAGAGCATCTGCTCCCACGTCCCCATCCCATTTGCTGCCCCTGACTCCCAGCCGCGTGCCGCACAAGGCAGCCTCGTGGGAAAGCTCCGCTCGGCCTCGCGTGGACACCGTCTTCCCTGGCCGTCGTGTCTCTCCGCCTTCTCTGCCGGTCCTAGTGAAGTCTAGGTCGGCCCCTGTGCGACCTGCTCTGCGCACAAAAAGCGTGGAGCCCTGTGAGCCGCGCAGCTGTAGCCTGTGCGCGCCCGGTCCCGGGCACCGGTCTCCACGCCCAAGCACGGGCCAATCAATCTTCTTCTCCTGCACCAGCAGAGCCCAGGAACCGCGTGCTCTCCCAGGCCGGGGTCTTGTTTTCTTTTGTCCTTTCATACTCCCTCCCAAAGAGGACCCCAGAGAGCTCCTCGTTGTAAAGCAGGTGGGTAGGCCGGCCCGGAGTCGGACCCTCTGGGCCATGCCTGGGGGTGTGGGTCAAGGTAGTGCTGTGAGGTGCAAGTGTGGGCGCGGGCGCCAGTGGAGCAAAGCCAGAGGATTCCACTCTCCTAACCCCTGCTTGGCTCACAGAGAAGCACACCGTGCCCAAAGAACGCAGGTGGCATTCCATCATCTGACTTCACATCGTCAAACCCTGAGCCTTTGTCACCCACCCACAGACACCGCAGCCCGGTGGCCATGATCGTCCTGAGCCCCTGCACTGGGCAAACACCGCCAAAGCTGAGTGACGCTCCCTGCGCCTGCCGCGATGCCAGCAGCACTCGTGTAGGAAGTGCAGTGATGTCCAGCGTGTCCTTTGGAGGTCACTGAAGAGAGGAGAGCCTCTGGCAGCGAGCTGCCACGCCTCCTGAAGCTCGTTCTCCTGACACTGGTCTCAGCGCCTTCGGGCTCCTTCCCAAGGGTGCTGAAGGCAGGTGTGAGGCGGGCATAGGGCATGGGCTGGATTCTGAAGGACACGCTGAAGGAGGGGTCAAACAAGGAAAACTTACAACAGCCAACTTTCAGATCACAGACCACAGCGTAATCGACTACATAACCAAAGCTTCTTAGGTAAAACAAAAAAGTAACTAAAAACAATTCTCTGCCATCTAGTCAATTCTGACTTGTGGAGATCCTGTATGGCCGGGCAGAATGGCCCCTGTGGGTTTCCGCAGATGTATCTTTTTTATGGGAGAACAAAGCCTCATCTATTTCCAGAGGAACAGCTGGTAACTTTGAACAGCTGACCTCAAGATTAGCAGCCCGACTCTTAACCACTATGCTACCAGAGCTCTGGCAGTAAGGGAAAGGTGCGTGTGAGCCCTGTTGGGGTGGCAATGCACAGATATGGACGCATCAAATAGTCCAGAGTGGAGGGGAGTGTGTGGTGTCTGTGTGTCTATGTGTGCTGTGTGTCTATGCTGTGTATGGTGTGTGTGTGTGTGTGTTTGGTGTGTGTTTAGGGCTGGTAGGGGTATGAACAAGGAAATGGTTAGAGCCACTGAGCCTCTACTCAAGTACTCCCTCAACACAGGAACACTTTGTTCCAAGAATCTGGCACTCTGAAATGATCCCTTCCTGATACCATCACTGAGGACAAAGCAGATGCCTAAGCAAATGTGGTGAAGATCGCTGATGGTGCCTGGCTATCAATAGACATAGCACCTGGGGTCTCAAAGACTTGAAGATAAACAACTTGCCATCTAGCTGAGTAGCAACAAAACCCACATGGAAGAAGCACACCAGCCTGTGTGATCATGAAATGTTGATGGGTCAGGTATCAGGCATCAAAGACCCAAAGCAAAAAATCATAATGTGGAAGGGGGGAGAACAGAGTGGAGGCCCAAATCCAATCTGTAAGCAATTGGACATCCACTTACAGAGGAGTCGTTGGGGGAAGACAGGCCAGTCAGGATGCAGTAAAACACCAATGAAACATACAGCTTTCCTCTGGTTCTTTAATCCTTCCTCCTCGCCACTGTCATGATCCTAATTCTACTTTACAAATCTGACTAGACCAGAGCAAGTATATGGGTACAGATAAGAGCTGGAACACAGGGAAGACAGACAGATACACTCCTTGGGACCAATATTGAGAGAAGTCATACCAGGAGGAAAAGGGGAAGGAGGGGGAAGAAAGGGGGAACCGATCACAATAACCTACTATAAATAAAGTGACCAGATTTTAACATTGATAAAGAAGGTATACCATCGATGGGGGTCGGGGGGCCGGCAGTAGGGGGAAGGGTAGACGGGGTATATTCCCTTCCCATTCTCCCACCGTTCCCAAGCTTGTCCTGCATTCTTTCCAAATATCGGAACTTTTTATAACGCCATGGGACACAGGAAGAATAGTCTATAATCGGGACTGTCCAGCCAAAAGCGGGACGTCTAGTCATTTTATACTATAACCCACTCCCAGGGGGATGGATAACAGACAAGGGGGTAAAGGGAGACATCAGACAGTAAAAGATATGAAATAATAAAAATTATCAAGGGTTCAATGAGGGAGGGGGGAAAATGAGGAGCTGATACCAAGGGCTCAAGTAGAAAGAAAATGCTTTGAAAACAATGATGGCAACCTATGTACAAATGTGCTTGACACAATGGATGGCTGCATGGATTGTGATAAGAGTTGTATGAGCCCCAAATATATTGATTTTTTAAAAAAAGGAGGACGTGGTCAGAGCACATGACAGTGGCTGCAGGGCTTCTACGTTGGACTTGTGAAGTCAAGTCTAATGGTGCATGGGGCAACTAAACAGTTCTAAGCAGAAAGGTGCTCTGCTTAGATGTGTGGACCATTTAAAAGCACCCTGGAGGTGCTGTGGGTTGGCAACTGCAAGGTGGACAGTTTTAAACCTACCGATGGCTCTGAGGGAGAAAGGGGAGGGGCTGCCAGCGAATGGAAGCATTTACAGGGGTTCCCAAACTTTTTAAACAGGGGTCCAGTTTACTGTCCCTTGTTGGAGAGCTGGACAATAGTTTTAAAAAAAACAGCTATGAACAAATTCACTGCAAGGCCAGGGATGATTTGGCTGCCAAGCAGGACAGGCAGTGGTGGCAAAAATACTTGGTGGTTGAATAAATGTCCTCGGCGGACCGTATGTGGCCTGCGGGCCGTAGTTTGAGGACGTCTGGCTAGGAAGCCCTCAGAGGAACCCAAGTCTGTCCTGCAGGGTCACTGGGAGTTAGAATTGACTCAATGGCTCTGGTTGTGGGTTTGCGGTTTGGGGAATGGGAAGAGACAATCCCCGGGGCTATAGTAAAGAGAGTAAGGGAGGCCTACTGGAGTCAGGATGACGAATTATGTTTGAAAATGCAAGGTGTTCGTCGTGGGGACTGCATGGTACTAGTTGTGGCTGTGACAAGGATGACAGAGAACCGTGTTGGAGGAAGATGTCTGCCCATAGTATCCATTTCTTCATTTGTCTGTCAGAGGCTTTCCCAAATCATTTGGCCGACCACCCTGATTTCCTCTCCACTTTCAGAAATAAATTTACCCAGTGTTCCCCCAGCAATAAAAATCCCGCATTTTCCCCACAATCCAGGAATCTGGATTCTTTAGGTATCTGCTTTGGAGACCCCCTGGATGGTTTCCATGCCCCCCACCCTAGGGGTGGTATCACCAGCCTTGAGAAGCGCTGGTTTAGATAAGAGGCCAGGGCCCACAGCTCCGTCTGCTGTGTTGGGGTAAAGCCTGGGTGAATGGTTCCAGCAGGTAGGGGAGAGCCCAGGCCATGTGGTACAGGAGTGCCACAGAGGAAACAGGAAAGCAGAGTTCCACTTCTAGCCCTGAGTCTATGGTGTGGGGGACAAGTCCCTCTGCACCTTGGGATGTCAATGACCCCCTCCAAAACATAAGGAGGGCTTCTTGTTTGGTTTCTTCCAGCTCAGTGTCCTGGCTTTAAATTCACGTAGATCTCAGTCTGCGTTCTCTCTGCCACTTCCATGGCGATGAGAGTTAAAGTGACTGAATCACACCAAGGCCAACTTTCAGTGGGGGCTAGGAAGACTCTTCTTGCGGGATTATTGTCATGATGAAATGTAATTGAATGTATTAGCTCAGTCTCTATCTAGAGATGGATGAGCTTATTATTGTAAAAGACCTTCAAAACTGGAAATGACGAAACTTGCCCATATCGAGTCAATTTTGACACCTAGTGACTCAAGAGATTATAAAGCAAGAAAAATGATTCCTAAATCACATAAGGCCAAACATAGAGACAAGTTAGTGTATTATTAGCCAAAATTAACCAAATGTATTGATTCTGACTCACAGGTTAGAACTTTAGGTTGAGGCTCTTAAGTTGCCCCATCTTTTCTAAGACTGAAAACTGTATGGAAGATACATTCCTAATGCATTATTTAGGTGTTTAAAAACTAAGCCAAATGTGCAATGATTTTATTAAGCCGATTTACATGGCTGGTCCTGTCTCACTAAAGCACTCGCTGTGGTGGAGCGCCCTCTAGTGACTCTAGAGAGCCTTTAAACATTTCACTTAAGAGGCTTGGTAAGTAAACAGCGAGGACCTGGGGTTCGTTAATCTCAGATGAAGTTAATAAAGTCTCATTAATTTTATAACTTCTAATAGTAATTCCTTAGTCAACTTTTCCATAAAAGTCATGTTCTGGGCATTTATGAGAAAACTCTTGTGGTTCTAAAAGACAAAATTACATTTTAAATTAAACCATAAATTATATCGAGCATTTGAATTGCACATAAAACCTCCAGAGTAGTTCTTCAATGAAATTGAAAATAATTTGGAATCGCTCAAAAAGATGTTGCAATAGCACGCGGGTTGGCCAGCGGGAGAGCTGGGTTCTCCTGAGGGCTAACTAACCCGATCTCTGGGGACCTCCGTGCCCCCATTTAAAAGACAGGACTCACCTTTCTAAGCTTTTAAAGTTCCTAAGTACTTCTCTCCTTTCCCTTTTTAGAACACAGGGAATTTCACTTACAGGAAATCTAGGCTTACAGGAAATTCAACGGAAAGTACAGGGATCTCCTATTTGTACCCCCAGCCCCTACAATCCCCGCCCACCCCCTCCCACCAAAAGGCCTTGCACCCCAGCCCCTTCAAACCCTGTCCAAAAGGCCACGGAAAAACTTGTGTATTTGAATTAAGATGCAGGTGAAGGCTATTGGCTATATCACGAGTTCCAGAAGAACACATATCTCTGTCTTGGAAGAAGTGCTGCTAGAATGCTCCTTAGAAGCAAGGATGTGCTTGGGCGGGACCAAAGGCTACGGAAGGTCATCAAGCTGGTGGAGAGTCCAAGCAAAAGAGGAAGGCCCTGACCGAGATGGACTGACGCAGGGGCTGCCACAAAGGGCTCAAGCAAAGCGGCAACTGCAGGACCCAGTGGTGCTTTGTCCTGTTTGAGTGGAGGCTAACTTCAGGGGTCGCCAAGAACGAAGCCGCCTCCGTGCCCACGCTTTCTCCTGCTGGGAACACCTTGCAGCCCTGTGGTACATTAGTCACAACTAAGGAACCAACTCTGCTACATTATTCTTCACAGGAGTGTCCATGCACCTGCTGTCATTCTCTGGGGTTGGACAAAGGCATAGACCTGTGTTCACTGTTCAGACTGTCACACGGCATCGTATTATGGCCCTAAAAATGCCCTGGGCACCACTTGTTTGTCCCTTCTACCATTCTGCATGAAACCCTGACTGTGCCTGCTTCTGTTTCTATAGTTTCATTTTCTTTATATCATTGGAATCATATGGAATGCCACTCTTTGGGATGAGCTTCTTGCATACATCACGCACGCAGTGTTTCTCCAAGGCTTTTCATGGTTGGGTACCTTACGTATTTTTAT
>PVJH01010299.1:0-73503 GCA_004026705.1 Nesogale talazaci | reverse complement strand
TGACACAGATCTGGTTTCAACTAATCCAATTTCACCCTTTGTGCAACAGTGTTTCTTGGAAACTCACTCTGTCCTGAACTTTTTTGGATAGTTTTAAAAACAATTTTCTGGTATTCTCTGCTTTCAGTCATGTTTCATTTCATGTGACAATGATATCCCTTAAGCCATTTCCTCTTTTGAATCTAGCTTGCATTTCAGATGGTTCTTATCGTAATCACTTAGAAAAGTTTTAGTATCATATTCAGCAAAAGGTTTATCTTTGTGATATTAATTATAGTTTATAATTTACACATTTTTTGCTATATTTCTTTCTTTCATTGGGATAAGTACAATCTTTTTCAGACTGTTAACTAAGAAACTCCCAAATTTCCTGGCATGAACTAGTGAACATTTTTAACTTACATATGATTGCAGAAATATCTCATGTGATAATCTATTCATTCTTGAAAACTTGCTTTTCATCTGTCTTTTGCTCAGTTTGGACTCCTTTCTTCAGCATTACTCTTCGTCATGTGCTACTTCCTGAAACAGATGGCCGTGGAGCAATTGCATTCCATACATGGGATCTGTTCTGTCTTTTGTTGCTGCTTCCTGAACTGTTCAATAATATTCTGATAAAAATTCTTCAGTATTGCAACCTGAGGCTTAAATGTTTACTGGAAAAAATCCTGACCATGCATTTCTGTTTGGGATCTCTTGTGGACGCCATTACAAGATGGCGCCGGACCACGCCCGAGCCATGGCTTGAGAGTTGTAAACAGGATGCACCACGCCTACGCGGGAGCTGCCCGTGACGCAATAGAGCCTCTGCACCAGTCCTGAAGAGCCACGCCTATAAGCAGGGTATTTAAGCCCCAAGCTAAGCTTATTCCGGGTCTTCCTTCGCTGACCTCCGGCCTGGAGGCAGTTTCAATAAACTTTGCTGTGATCGCCATCAGAAGAGTCCTAGCCATTTATTGCGACGTGTGTTGTGTGTTCCTGACCTGATCCGTCTCAGCGAGGGGCGCGCGACAATCTCTAACTCCAAATCTTGGAGATTTTTTAATAGTGTGATTTATATTCTCAGGATCTTATTGAGTAATATTTTACATCACCATCTTTTATTTGCTTACTTTAAAAAAGTATTGTCCAACATCTACCTTTCCTTTTTTATTTACTACCTTTTACATTATAGCTTCCTGTCTGTATATGATATTCTTGAAATCATCTCACAACTTGTTCAATATTGGATAATAAGTATTCAATTTTTTTTCAAATTTATTTCTGAGACACTCAAAAATTCAGGTGAGATATACTCAAGACCACAGTACATTGTCCACTAGTTGTTTTAAATTTCATCAGTTTCAAACTATAATTGATTATGGCTAATTGAACATACGTTATGCAGTCCACTGCTGGTCTTGTGCATTTCCTGATTTTGAGCTTCTTCATCACCTTTTGTCACTGATGTAATCAGTTTGGCCCCTGTGTATTACATCTGATCAGATCCATATTTGACAGTCACAATTCATGCTGTTAAAAACATACACTCAACTAATAAATCTTTGATCTTGGGAATATCTATACAATGGTATTTCCATAAGTATGATCGTATTTTCTAGTTACTGATCCTTATGTATCATTTTCAATATTTGCATTCCATTCATCAGTATCTATCAAAACAAATTGAAAAATATTTGACATTTTTCAGATTATAGGAGTTGATTATAATTTTCAAATTTTTATCTTTGATGCGGACATTCAGATCATATACCATATCAAAAGTGACAAATTGAAGAGGAAAACTACCATTATGAAAACCATCAATATATACAAGGACAGTTCACTACGAATTCTAGATGATAACACCTCATCAATGATAGTATAATAGTTATACCTTTAAATGTGATCCCAATTAATATAACTGTTACACAATTTTCACTCTAATCTATAATACCAAATGTAAATAATTGGGAAATAATTATCAATTTCAACAATCTGAAATATAGCAAACATATATTGAAGTTGCAAATTATTGTAAGGTTCTACTCATAGCCATCTCCCACATCACATAAAGACATACTGTCTAATGTCGTATGGCCCTCACAGTGTTTCCTTTGCCTCAGCCCTTTGTTGCAACTACTGCATTACATATGTCATTGAGGGTCTTCCTCATTTTCTCTTCCCATTCGCTTGACATCATGTCCTCCTCCAGGCACTGATTCCTCCTGACACCATGTCTAAAATATGTAAGGTCTCCTTGTGCCATTATTGCCTCTAAGTAGCACTCTGGCTATACTTCTTCCAAGACAGTTTGAGTGGTCCTTTTAGCAGTACATGGTACTATAGTTTCAATTTTCCTCCCTACCACAATTGAAGTCCTTGCATTCTCCTTCAATCTTCCTCATTCAATGTCCAGATTTCATGTGTATTTCATACAATTAAAAACACTATAATTGGATTAGACCAGAACATATACACTGCCGCAGATAGGAGTCTGCAACATAGGAAGCCAGGATAGATAAACCCCTCAGGGACCAACAATGAGAATAGAGTTTTCAGGAGGATGAGAGAAGCATGAACGGAGTGGAGGGAAATCAATCACAAGTGTCAATCTATAGCACCATCCCAGGGAGACAAACAACAGAAAAGTGAATGAGGGGTGATAAGGGAAAATGTAAGTCATTTAGAAATAATCTATAACTTATCAAGGGTTCGTGAGGGAGAGCAGGGGATGGCAGAGGAAGAAATGGTGAGCTGTTATCTGGGGCTCAAGTGAAAACAGAATGCTTTGAAAATAATTAATGTGCAGATGTGCTTCACATAGTGAATGGATGGGTGGATTGGGAAGAGAAGAAAGAGCCCCAATAAAAGTGTCTAATTAAAAAATATTATGCATGGGGTCAGGTGCACCTTTTTCCTCAGATTAATAGTTTTGTCACTCAGCATTTAAAGAGATCTTATAGAGCAGTTTCACCAAGCACACACATCCTTTGATCTTCGGTGTGCTGCTTCCATGAGCATTGATTGTGGAACAAGCAAGACAAAATCATTGACAAATTCAAACTTTTCCCTGTATGTCATGATATTGCCTATTGGTCCTCTTGTGAGGATTCTGATCTTCTCCACATTGAGTCTTGATCCATACTGAAGGCTGCAATCTTAAATCTTCATCAACCAGTGTTTCATTTTTTTTTTCACCTTCAGCAAGCAAGGTTATGTCTTCTCCATATCTCAGGCTGTTAATAAGCCTTTGTCCAATCTTGGTGACATGTTCTTTTTAATAAAGTCTAGATTCACTGATAATTTTCTCAGCATATAGATTGAACATGGATGGCCACATGGTATAAACTTAATGCATAACAATCCTGATTTTAACCATGCAGAATTTCCTTGTACTTTACGATGGATTTTGCAAAGTTCTTTTTGACTGTGTATACCACGACTTGACAAAATAATTGTTTTATTCCCATATCATTAATCATTTTATTTTCTAGATCAAAATGATCAATTCTAGTCAACTTAACCCCACAGATGCCTAGAAAAATTGATCGTCATGTTTTTCATTTCATTCTTGATGATTTTCAATTGTTCTAGTCATATTTTGCACATGATCAGATATTTTGCAGCTTTTTCTCCTTAACTTGGGGTTCATCCCACCTGCAAATGAAAATTCCAAAGACTCCATCTCTCTGACTTTGCAAAATTCATATTACCTTGGTCAACTCCACACTTAGTAATCACCTCCTCCTTAGTCACATTATAAGTGCCTTCCCATTTTAGGGGACGATACCCCAACACTGTTTCTGACAATGTTCTGCTTCCATTTTTCAGAGTTTTGATAACTGACAATGTTCGGAAGCTATGTGTCAGGTTTTCAGAAGCCCCTTCTTCCAAAATGATCAGTTTAGCTATTCTTGGTTATGTGTTCTTTGTCTGTAATCTCCATTGAAATCTGTTCACATTGGATGATTCTGAAAGCATTTGAAATACCATTTAAAGCATGACACAAGACACCACAACATGACAGGCTGACAGACAAATGGAGAGGAACAATCTATATCATTATGACAGATCGAAAAAAGATTGACATTATCAATAAGTCTCTCTTGCTTGGATGCATAGTCAATGTTTATGGAATCAACAGTCACGACATCTACTGATGAACTGCACTGGGAAAATCTGCTGCACAAGACTTTCTCAGATATCCGAAAAAGCAAAAACCAAAACTAACATGCTACTTTGCACTATAAGGTGCACCTGACTCAAGACATGGGATTTCAATAGTCTCATAAGTTTGTGAAAATTGAACACTGAATAAAGAAGACTGAAGAAGGTTCAATGCCTTTGAATTATGATGCTTGTGAAAAATATAGAAAAGAGCATGAACTGCTAATAGGACTAACAGAGTTGTCTTAGAAGTTCAGCCAGACTGCTTGCTACAGGCAAGCATGGGGACACTGTCTTACACACATTGAACATATAATCAGGAGAAGTACTTCATTGGAGAAGTACTTAATATTTAGTAAAGCAGCGGGTTAACAAAAGAAAGGAAGGCCTTGAAGGATACGGAGTGACACAAAGGCTGCAAAAATGGGCTCCAGCCCAGGAACAATTGGGAATATTGTGTGGGACGTGACATAGCCTCCTTCTGTCGTACATGAGGTTGCTCCGTGAGAGAATCATGTAAGTTGCACCTAGCAACAATCACAACATCTCCTGTCAGATGCAGATGCTCCATATGAGTACAAACTATGGCTCTGGCATTCCTATATTTCAAAATATTGACCATAATTTATTATGATAAACATAGTTGAGTGACTGCCTAACCAGTAAACACAGGTAAGCAATTTTTTTGTTATTCTCTTCTTTAAGCCAAGATGAACATAGCATTAATGATAATATTTCTCCTTCTAACATCTCATCTCAATATGTCTTGAAATTTTATAGTTCTTAGCTATGTGCTGTGCACCCATTTTAAATTATCTTCAGATAAATTATACTTTTGTGATTTTAATGCTTTATTTATTCACCAATAAAATTGTTAATGACTACAGTTCAATATATTTATAGCAAATTATTTCACTGGAACTTCTAAGTTGCTGAGCAAGGTCATATTCACAATATTAGTTAAATTTTCTTAAGTGCTCATGACCAAAAGAGTCCAATAACTTTGTTATATCAAGATCTGATTTAGCTCCCAATTCTAATTAGACTAATCTCCCTGACTTGGTATTTGAATGACTTTGAAGTCATGGTAGTGCTAATTACTTTAAGGAATCTTACCCAGGTGGGTCTCAGATTTGAATCCTCTCACCACACTTGTTCAATTTGTATACTGAAAAAAAAATTGTATACTGAGCAAGTCTTTAAGATTTTGGAAGCTGAATCATTTGAAGAAGAATGCTGTGTTTGGATTGGAGGAAAGTTTATTAATACCCTGAAGTTTGCAAATGAAATGACCATATTTGCTGAAAGTGAGAAATAAATGAAGAAGTTACTGATGAGTATCAAGCATTACAGACTTCTATATGGATTATGAATTAATATAAAAGAGGCTAAAATCATTATATCTGCACAAATGGGTAACCACGATAAATGGAGAGAAGATTGAATTTGTTAATGATTCAAGCTGCTTGGCTTTCCCATCAACCCTTATGAAAGCAGTAAGGACATCAAATAAAACAGTGAAGTAGGTTAATCATCTGTTCAAGAACTCTAACATCTTGAAATGCCAGGTGTTACTTTGAGGTGTAAAGTATGCCTGACCCACGCATGGTGTTTTCAATGACCTCATACACATGGGAAAGCTGGGCATTGAATAAAAATCAAAGATGCGTCAATATATCTGAATTGCACCAAACAAGAATAATGAAAGATCATAGACTGCTAAAAGGACACACAAACCTATATTGGATGAAGTATGACCAGAATCCTCCTTTGAGGCAAGTATGTCAAGGAAGAGTTTGCAAAATTTAGATATAGTGTCCTATCAGAGAAGCTCCTGGAGAAGGAGCACACCATCAAGGGAAAAGGCCTTCAATGAGATGGACTTTCCCAGAGTCTGTTAGGCTGGGCTCAGGGCTGGGTGATATTTGGGAGGATGGTGCAGGTCCTGGCGAGATTAGTTCTGTTGTGCAGTGGATCTCTGTGTGTCCATATCGACTGGATGGCATCTAACAGCTTCAACAACAGCCCAAAGGTGGGAAAAGAAGCAAACAAAAAACATTGTGCCTGGGGCAGCATTGTTTTATAAAAAAAAAAAAAATGCTAAAAAATGTTCCCTCTTGTGACATTTCTCCAAAGGCTTTGGAATTTGGAGCAACCTTGTAGGACACAATTGATACTTCTTCCAGCCAAGCATTAACCAGGCCTGACCCTGCTTAGCTTCTGAGATCAGATGAGATTGGATGCGTTCAGGGTGTTATGGCTATGGACTGGCACTTCTATAAAGGTACATAAACACCAACAAAGCAAAAATAAACGGTAATCAATTATCCACTGAAATTAATCAGTTGGCAACTGAGAACAGTCTTTTAACCTCCACACTTCCCCAGAATTTTCCATCTGTTACTCCTCATGTATTCACAGTCCAACTCTATGATCCATACATGTAACCATTTAAGTTGTATTTAAAGCATATTCCTCTCTCAAGGTAACTTTTGAGGAAGTCAGTTGTTAGATCGGCTTACAAGGAACTTAAAAAAAATTTGCCTATACTTCCAACATAAAACTCTGAAAAAAAAAAGAACGACAGATTAATGAACTTCTTTCTTTTGAACTGCTCTCAAAAATGAGCAAATGCATGTAAAAACAGGAAAGTCTTATATAGTCATTAAAATAGCATACTTTCAGGGATTTTTTATTATCCACTGTAAATATATCTTAAATAATTAACTAATTAATTTAGTGGTAAGTGAAATAAGAGGAAAGGTTTTTTTATATATATAATGTGGGAGTGGAGATAATTTTCTTTTTCACTGGGATCTGCTTTATGCTATCTAACTAAGGAATTAAGAGTTGCAGAAAATTATAGAATGGAATTGGTAATCATACATCATTTAAGACATATCTCTATATCATCTAAGACATTTATCTACAGGCATCTGTAGATAGAGTAACCAAAATAGAGAAGTTGTTTTTATAATCCACAAGGTCAACTGGTGACAAGGTCAAGATAGAAGCTTGGGATGTTGATAGTTGATACTTGTGAACTTGAATCAGAACTTGAGTTGAAGATAATTTCCAAAAAAAAAAAAAAGAAAGAAAGAAAAGAAACACATCTCTCTTACTGTTAATTGTTGAGACTGAAGGATCCTAGTATCATTTATTTAAATAGCGGTAAAAATAAACAAATGAACAAACAGAACCCCACCTGAAACAAATTGTTGCCGTAAAATAGGTTTTCAGACTGTAAACACAGCTTCATCTTTTCACTCAGGATTTTTGATGCGTTTGAACTTTCAACCTTGCTGATATTCCAGAGAACCACCTAAGAAGAGATAATAAATCAGGAATGATGGGTTTTGAAAGCTGGAGTAATCTAATAATATCTAAGAAATGTTTATTTTCTAACTTAACCCTGAATTTAATGCCACGTAAAGGTATATAAAGCGAGAGGATACTGCATGCTTTAAAATAAGGGAGGTGTGCATCAGGGTTGTATCATTTCACCTGCTAATTCAATCAGTATATATTGAGCATTTAATCCAAGAAGATTTGGGCATCAGAATGAAAGTAAGGCTTATTAATCAGTTATGGTATACCATGACAGGACTTTGATTGCTAAAAGTAAGTGAGGGTACTTAGGGTACTTGCTGATGAAGATTAAGGACTGTTGCCATCAATGTGGATTGCAAAGAAAATAAAGCACAAAGAAAATTAAAATCCACCATCACACCAATAGGTAAATTCATGTTAAGTGGAGAAAAGGTTGAAGTTATCAAGGACTTCATTTTGCCTGCATCCACAATCAATGCTCATGGTAGCAGGAGATAAGAGACCAAACTATGCATTGGGTAAATCTAATGCACAAGACCTCTTTACCATGTGGCAGAGCACTGATGTTACTTTGAGAAGTAGACTACATCTGAAGCAAAGGATTTCTGAGCCATGCTAAGCCATTACATTTCAATCACTGAATATTCATGTAAAAGGTGGACAGGAGCCTCACGTGTGGAGCTCCTGGAGATGGGTGAGTTGGGATGATCTGGGGAAGGATGTGGTTCTCGAATTGGTTTGCTGACTTTCAGAAAAGCTGAGTCAGAAGCAGGTTCAAACCACATGCACACACTCCCCATGGACACCCACACTCGGCACAGATGCTGCCATTTCTTTAGAGGTGGAGTTCAGGTCGCCCGCTCCACAACCACGGGCAATGAGGTCTGCATTGCATTAGTACATGTGCAAATTGCCAGCCAGTCCTCTCCACCTCAGGGTGCCCAGGGTCCCATGGAGATACTCCACCGAGACCCACACGTCCGAATCCCCATCCCCAGAGAATCCTGTCCCCAGAAGAATAGCCAGCTAGCCTCTGCCCCATCCAGGAGACCCATGCCTAGGCGCCATCAGGCAGTCAGAGGCATCTTGCCTGGCTAGAGGATTTTACCCACTTATCTGTGGGAAGTTCACCTGGCCAGGAACAGATCACCCAATCTCCAACCCATCCCCTAATAAACTTACACACCTGCACTCAGTCAACACGCTCCATCAGACCCGCAATGTGCCCAGCTGCAAACAGTTGCTGAGGTGACCTGAGGGAAGCTATAACATAAAACCTACCTCCCAAAGAGAGAGACCAGAGCTCCAAAACATGGAAGAAAATTTCAACTAATTTGACAAAATCAAATAAAAAACAGCCAGCTAGTTCCGGAGTGTCAAGAAAAGAGAAATTAAATCCAATGCAACATGACCAGCTGGACCTAACGACAGTCATAGAAAATATGGAAATTGATCAAACACATAAAGAAATCTTCAGAATATTACTAAGATGCATGCAGTTCATGAGTGAACCTTTACAGAAGAAGGAACAATTGATAAAGGAGATAAAGTCCATGCACAAAACTGAAATCCAAGAACTAAGGAGTGAGCTAACAAAAACTAATAGTAAACTTTCAGATTTTTCCCAGAGAATGGAGGAGGCAGGGAACAGGACCTGTGACCAAGAAGACTTATAGGTAGAAATTAATAATTGGGACTGAAAATCTAGCAAGTCTATGAGAGAAGCAGAAGAAAACATAAGAATTATGTCTGATACTATAAAAAGAAATAACATTAGAATTATAGGTCTACCGGAGGAAGGTGAATCAAGGAAATCAACAACCTAAATAGTGACGGAATGCTTGGAGGAAAACTTCCCCAGCTTCATGAAGGAAAACCAGACAACCATCCAGGAGGCCGAAAGAATGGCAGCTAGACTGAACCCCAAGAAGGAAAGCAAGACATATCATTGTTAAGCTATCCAATTGCGAGGAAAGGGAGAAAATTATGAGAGCAGCTAAGGAAAAACGGACAATCACATGTAAGGCAAACAGATAAGAATATGTTCAAATCTATCAATGGAAACTATGTAGAAGAAGAGAGAGTGGAGCAGCACATTCTGAAAATTGCAGAAACACTTTGCAAAACCAAGAATACTCTATCCAGGCAAATATCTATCAAAACTGATGGATAAGTGAGAGTCTTTTCAGACAAGGAACATCTCAAAGAATATCCTAAAAGAAACACAGCCTTAAAAAAGATCCTTATTGACCCATTGGGGTAGAAGGATAGCAATCATTAAATACACACAAGAGACTGACACACAGAACGATGTTATCCAGAAATCATCAAAGGGATAACAGCCTGTAAGATAACTCTGGCTCAAGGATGGAGCAAAGGCAAGAATGAACCACAGACATGGACACAACCCATGGACATAGAAAAACACCCAACATTAAAGCGATAAAATGACAGCACAGAGTGCACAGATAAGTGTAATTACGCTGAATATCAATGGATTGAATTCAGGCCTTAAGAGACAGAAATTAAGACAAGCTTAGAAAACATAACCCCTCAATCTTCTGTCTACAGGAAACACATCTTAAAAAATATATAAACAAATATAAATATATAAAACACATCACAAATTATATATATATAATATATATATTATATATATATAATATATATAATATATATATATTATATATATATATATATATATATAGAGAGAGAGAGAGAGAGAGAGAGAGGAGAGAATCAAATGCTGGAGAAAAATATACCAGGCAAGCAGAAATCCAAAAAAGCAGGGGTAGCATTCCTAATCTTAGATAAAAGATTAGGACCTTAAAGTGTAAACCATTAAAAGAGATAAGAAGGGACACTATATAATGCTCAAGGGAAAGGTAGACAATGATCCAATAAACATTTTAAACATATATTCCCCAAATGAGAGATCCGAGGAATACGTAAACCAAACACTCCAAAAGATGAAAAAAGAAATTACAGCCTCAACAATTATAGTGGGTGACTTCAACACTGAGAAAAACAGGTCACAGGGAAAGAAACTCAACAAGGAGGCTAGAGACGTAAGCGCTATAATTAGACAATTTGATTAGGTAGATATCCAGAGTTTTTCACCCAAATAAAAAGCAATTCACATTCTTTCCATGCCCACATAGAACTTATTCGAAGATAGACCACAGACTGGGACATAAGGCAAATGTGCATAAATTTAATTATATTGATATCATACAGAACACTCTTTCTCATATCACTGTGCCATAAGGTTGGAAATAAACAAAAGGAAGATAAAAAACTAGAGAAATATTTGGAGAATGAAAATTCTCTACTGCAAATGGAGTGTGTACTGACTCACATCAGAGATGCAATTAAAAAAAAATTTCTAGAAACCAATGAGAATGAAAGCATGACATACCAAAACTTATGAGCCAGAGCAAAGGCAATCTTCAGAGGAAGTTTCATAGCAATACCTTAAAAAGGAAGAACATCTCATAACTGATATGTTGGCACAGAACTTACAACGACTAGAGCAGAGTCAGCAGGACAATTCCACTAATAACAAAGAAAAGAAATAATAAAAATCAAGGCTGAGATACAGGAGAGGGAAAGTAAAAAAAAAAAGGGGGGGAAAATAATGCTGGTAAGAGTTGGTTCTTTGAAAGAATTAATAAAATTGACAAACTGCTGGAAGACTTAACCAAAGAAAGGAGGGACAGAATTTCAACAAGAATAAGGACTGAAAGAGGGTACATTACCACCGACCCTAATGATATCAAAAGGATAATTACACAATACTACAAAGGTCTGTACTCCAATGAATTCGACAACTTGGAAGACATGGACAAATTCCTGGTAAAGCAGTCTTTCCCTAGATTATCACCAGTGGAGGTCAAGAATGTTAACAGACCCTTAACAATGAAAGAAATAGACACAGTTATCAAGGGATTACCAACAAAAAAAAAATCACCTGGACCAGATGCCTTTACAGGGGAATTCTACAATGCATTCAGGGTAGAACAGACACCAACCCTACACAAGCTCTTCTAAAGCATATAAAAAGATGGCAAATGCCCAAACTCCTTCTACAAAGCCAGTGTTATACTTATACCAAAACCAGGCAAGGATCCCACAAGAATTGAGAGCTACAGACCAATATCCCTAATGAATATAAATGCAAAAAATCCTTAATAAAAACTGGCCAATAGAATACAAAAGTATATAAAACAAATATTTAGGCTGAGCCCCAACGGCGAAAGTAGTTGAGTGTGGGACTGTGGCCCGCGGGCTTGGCAGTTCAAATCCAGCAAAGGCTCTCAGGAGAAGCGCTGGGTAGCTCCCACAACCATCAGAGAGCAGTGATGCCTACAATTCCAAAAATAAAAAAAAAAATAATTCACCTCAACCAAGTGGGGTTCATAGCCGGTACGCAGGGGTAGTTCAACATACGAAAGACAATTAGTATCATTGGCCGGATTGACATGAAAGGCTCTAAGAACCACATGATAATATCAGGTAATGCAGGAAAAAGCATTTGACAACATCCAACACCAATTCCTGTTTAAGATGCTTGAGAAGATAGGAATTGAAGGCAAATTCCTTAAGATAATACAAGCTATATATGAAAAACCAATAGCCAACGTGGTAGTCAATGGAGAAAAAACAATCACCATCCCACTGAAAAAGGGGACCAGAGAAGGATGTCCCTTGCCTCCACTCCTATTCAATATTGCACTGGAGTTTTATCTAAGAGCATAGGGCAAAGAAAAGACATCAAAGGTATTCACCTAGGGTAGGAAGAGGTGAAATTATAATTATTTGCAGATTACATGATTTTACATATGGAAAACCCCAAAAGGCTCCACAAGGGGAGTACTAGAAACAAGAGAGGGGTATGGCAGAGTGGCAGAATACAAGATCAACAATCAGAAGTCATTAGGACTGTTATATATATCAGATGGCCCATAGAACATCAGATAAAGAAAGAGGTACCCCACACAATTGCCAAACACAAATTGAAATATCTAGGGATACACCTGACAAAAAGAACAAAAGATCTATATGAAGAAAATTACATTATATTATTACAAGAAATCAAGAATGACTTTTATAAATGGGAAAATATTCCATGCTTGTGGATAAGAATATTCAATATAGTAAAGATGACAGTTCTACCCAAGGCACTATATAAGTTTAATGCACTAATAATACAATTACCCACATCCTTCTTCAAAGAAATGGAAAAAAAAAGATTATGAACTGGAGAGGGAAAAAGTCCAGAATTAGAAGAGAACTCCACAAGAAGACATCATGGGAGGGCTTGCTTTACCTGCTTTTAACATATACTATACATGGTATTGGTATAGTTATAGATTCTCAGACCAATGGAATAGAACTGAAAATCCAGAAATAAAGACATCAGCTTACAGACAACTGATTTTTGATAAGGGTCCAAAAATATCAAAAGTGAAACAGATACCCTTTTCAAAAAGTGGTGTTGGAAAAAAATGGATATCTACCTGTAGAAAAATGAAGACCCTTACCTCACTCCATGCACTAGAATAAACTCAAGGTGGATCACAGATCTTGCAGTAAAACCCCAAAGTATTAGGGCCATCAATGAGGTAATTAGGACCAACCTGAGAAAACTGGCACAGGGATTACATAGGCTATCAAAAATTGGGAAGGACACAACTACAGAGGAGGTACAAATACACAAGTGAGATATACTGAAGTTAAAACACCCGTGTATTCTGAAGAATTCTCCAAGAGAGTACTAAGAGAGCAGACAGACTGGATAATATACATCATTAGCAATGATGGGGTGGGCTGGCTGGCTGGTCTGGGGGTGGGGACGACAGGGCTGATGGTACTACGGTGGATGTAGGGGGAGTGTTAGCCGATCCAAGAACGGGGGTTGATGCAAGTGGTTCAGAGTTGGTAGCTGGGTGGGTGTGGGAGGTCCAATAGGGATTGTTTAAGACTAATGTAACAGAGAGAAATAAATTGAAATCCAAATGGAGGTTGGGTGTGATGGTGGGACATGGAAGAAGCACACAAGCTTGGGGGACCAAGAGATTCCAAAGGGATCAATTACTATTTTCAAGATAATCAATATAATCAAGGTTTCATACAATCATAACATTATATGCTCACTTTCCTGATATGATCGCTGATAACAAATATGTGCATAAGCAAATGTGGTGAAGAAGACTGATGATGCCTGGCTATCAAAAGATGTGGCTTTGGCCTGAGTCCCGGTGGCGTAAGTGGTTGAGTGTAGGACTGCGGGCCGCAAGCTTGGCGATTCAAATCTAGCGGTGGCTGTCAGGAGCAGCACTGGGTAGCACCCACGACCACCAGAGGCAGTGATGCCCCCCTCCCCCGCCCCCCCCTCCCGCAAAAAAAGGATGTGGCTTCTGGGGTCTTAAAGACTTGAAGGTAAACAAGTGGCCATCTAGCTAAAAAGCAATCCCACATGGAAGAAGAACACCAGCCTGAGTGACCACTAGGTGTCAAAGGGATTTGGTATCAAGCACCAAAGACCTAAAAATTATATCATTATAAATGAGTGGGAGTTAAGATTGGTGATCCAAAGCCCATCAATAAGTGAAGCGATATCCTCTTACAGAGAGCTTGCAGCAAGGAGATGACCCAGTCTAGGTAGAGTGTAGTAGCAATGAAATGTGCAACTTTCCTCTGATTCTCAAATGCTTCCTCCCACCGACTATTATGATCCCATTTCTACCAGACAGATTCAGCTAGACCAGGGCATGTACATTGGAGCCAGAAATATGGGGAATTTAGGGTATATGATCCTTTGGGACTCCTGAGTGGAGTAGTGACACTGGGAGGGTAGAGAGATGCTGGACTAGAATGTGGGAACTAATTTCAGGTATCTTTATGTGACCTCATCTCTGGGGTTCAGACACAGGGGTGGGGGTGAGTTGATACATTGGACAGTGTAAGATATTAAGAGGCAATAGTTAGCAATTTGCAAATTATTAGGGGTTCATGGGGGAGGAGAAGGAGGGAGGGGAAATATGGGGAGTTGGAATTAAAAAAAAAGAACTTGAGGAAAGGGGGAAAGAGGAGCATATGCTGGGAGATCAAATGGAGGGTGTTTGGAAATGAATGTGGCAAGATGTTTACAAATGTAATACGAGTGATGTATTGAATGTTATAAGAGCTGTAAGAGCTCCCAATAAAATTTATATTAAATAGTTGGACATTAGATAAGGAAGAATTGATGTGTTTGAATTATGGTGCTGTCAAATAATATTGATAGTCCCTGTCCTACCAAAGGGAAAAACAGATTCATCCTGGAAGAGGTAAATACAGAATGATCTTTAATATGAAATCAAACTTGGAAATGTAGAAAGGAAGTGAATAAGAGGAAGGCCATTGATGAGATGGATGGACAAACTGGCTACGACAATCAGCTAAAGCATAGCAATTGTGTTAACATTGTGTAATAAAACCTGGCAGTGTTTCAGCCTGTGGTATACAGAATCACAATTAGCCAGAATTAATTGACAGCACTTATCAAATTCTGCATGTGCACAATGAAGTGTTCTAGATTTCCCACGCTTCTCAGTTATATGTAGTTTGTTATAATTCACACATTTAAATGCCTTGACACGGTCATTAAAACACAGGTGCAAATCTTTCTTGTATTCTCAGCCAAGTTCATCTAAGGCCAGCAGTAATATTCCTTGTCCCATTGTCCTCTTCAGAATTCAGCCTGGACTTTTGGAGATCAATATACTGTTACAAGCATTTGTGAATAATCTTCATCAAAGATTTTTGTGAATGTGATTGCAATAATATTGTCCTACATTTTGAGCATTCTGTTGGGTCACTTTTCTTTAGAATGGATACAAATGATATATCTCTTCCAGTATTTTTACCACATAGTTCTCTTTCAAACTTCAGTGCTGACTCAATGACATGTAACTACATCTACAATAGTTTTAATACATATACTATTTAATAACCAATTATTTTCCACATACATTGAAGCTCCAGTTACTATCTTGGCAAAGTGAGTACAAGTGTAAGACTTGTTTAGTAACCATTGTCCTCCCATCCCATAATTGTACATTGAGGACTTATGTCAGAAAGTACATGGTATCTGAGCTAGCAGAAGACAGCTGTACAAAGATTGATGAACTATTGGTAGGCAGACAAACATGGTCTTGGTCCACCAATGCTCTATGTGCTATATTAAGATATATATTATTCTGGCAAACTTGTGACTCAAATTCCCATTATTATTATTATTGTAAATATCCCTTAGAATTAGCCTCCATTGTTTGTGTAAGTAGTGTCCATCCATGATAAGATTGATTTTGTAAAAGTGGATAATTCAAGTACTCTGATAGGGAGTTAGCCTACGTTGGTCCACTATTTCTCTCTTAACAGGCTTTAAAAAGTAGTACTGGGCCTAATCAAAGACATTAGTAATGGAAGATTATTATGCTTCAGAGACTCTACCATAAATCACCAAGGAAGTATTGAAAGGGAGGCAAAGGCATATAAAAACAAACAAAAGTGCACAGATCCAGGATTGGTTCGCGTCATGAAGGGAGCACAGAGGGCTGAGCCCTGGTGGCATAGTGGTTGTGTGAGGAACTGCAGCCCACAGAGTTAGCGGTTCAAATCCAGCAACAACTCTCCAGGAGCAAGGTTGGGCTTCCCACTCTAACCAGGGCAGTGATTCCCATCCCCCCCAAACAAACAAGCAAACAAAAAAAGGGAACACAGAATATCTGGGTTCTATAGCAAGATGTGACAAAGAAATTAGATGGTTCACAGCTATCAGATAAAGTAATGTCTGGGGTCATAAACATTCCTATCCAAACAAACAGACATATAAATGAGATGTCAACTAAGTCTACATTGAGGAAACAAATCATCAATCACCAAAAAAAATTGTAAATCATACAATCTGAGGTAAAAAAATAGGATCATATCAGAGCATATATTATGAGAATCCAGTTTGCAGAAGGCTATGGATGACAGTGGGTACCCAAGATACATTTATGGGAAGTACATAGGAAAAAGACTGCTCCCCTTTCAAATGTCATTTTGTTCCTAAAAGTAAAAGAGAAATAGAGTCTTTTGAGTGTACCAGAATTTCTTTTTATGGATTTTTTTTAATTAAAAATCATTTTATTGGGGGCTCGTACATCGTTTTTCACAATATATAAATACATAAATTATGCCAAGCACCTTCACATGTCTGCTGCTGTTATAATTCTCAAAATATCTGCTTTTCGACTTGAGTCCTTGATATCAGCTTCCCATCCTTTCCCCTCTTCCAATGCTCTCCCTTCCCCACCAAGTTTCAATACTTTATAAATTATTTTTGTTTTGTCATATCTCACACTGCCCGATCTCTCCCCCAACCCACTTCTTTGATGTCTTCCCTCCAGATAGGAGGTTATGTGTAGATCCTTGCAGTTGGTTCCATCTCTCTACCCCACCTTCTCTCTACCCATTCAGTAGCTCCAATCTCACCCCTGGCCCCAAAGGGGCTCATCTGTCCTAGATTCCCCATATCTCTAGCTCCCCTCTCTACGTGTGTACCTTTCCATTCCTGCTGGATTTGTAAGGTAGAGTTGGGACCATGATAGTTGGGGGGAGGAAGCCGTCAGGAAGTAGAGGAAAGTTGTATGCATCATCACTGCTTCACTGCACTTTGACTGCTCTGTCTCCTCCCCATGACTCCCCTGTAAGGTGGGCCTCAGGTCCCCACCCTGCTCTCCCCCTCATTCATAATGATGTGATTCTTGCCCTTTGATGCTCAATACCTGCTCCCTTTGGCCCCTCTTGATCACACAGGCAGGTGTGCTTCTTCCATGTGGGTTTTGCTGCTTCTGCGCTCAATGGCAACTCATTTATCTTCAAGTCTTTGAGACTCCAGACCCTTAATCATTTGGTATCTGGTCACCATCCATTTCTTCCACTCTGTTTGCCTCTGTATCCATTTTTCTTCAGTGATCTTATTGGGAGTCAGTTGATCCATTGATTTTGATTTTTGTTCTTTGATGTCTGATACCTGATTGTTTCAGCACCCCATGATTGTACAAGCAAGTGAGCTTCTTTCATGGTGGGTTTTGTTGCTCCTGAGCTAGATGGCTGCTTGTTTTTGCACAAGCCTTTAAGACCCCAGAACCTGTATCTTTTGATAGCTGGGCACCATCAGCTTTCTTCACTCTTACTTATGCACCCACACATCCATAGTGGGTGCCTTGGGGATGTGTGTACACAGTGATATGTTTTTGTTTGTTTTTTCCCCCTGTTTGATGCCTGTTGCCTAGTTCTTTTTGTTGTTGTTGTTGCCTAGTTCTTTTAACAACTTGTGGCCACACTGTCTGTTGTGTTCCTTCTGTGTGGGCTTGGTGGGCTTCTCAGATAAATGATCTATTGTTTACCTTCAGGTTTTTAAGACCCCAGATGATATATCCTTTGATAGCTGGACACAACCTGTTTTCTTCATCACATTTGCTTATGCACCCATTTTACTTCAGTGATCATATGGGGCCAGTGAGCATCATGGAATACCAGATTGATAGATCAAAGTGTTCTTGCATTGAGGGAGCATCTGGGTGAGGGTTCAAGGTCCACTTGCTACCCTAGGACTTAAACTATAAATATGTTCTTAAATTTATTCCCTCCTTATAATAGATAATTATATTTATGTATGGACATGCCTATGTTTAGACTTGTATAAGTGCCCTTTGCCTTCTAGCGATTTCCTCTATTTCTTTCTACCTCCCTTCTGTCCCACTATCATGTTCCACCTTCATTGGTGTTTCAGTGCTTCCTCACAGTTACATGGGACTTGTTTCAAATCATAATACAGAACTGTTAAGAAAGTGTGAAACCAAAGCAAACTCATGACTGACTGGATTCTGACCCACAGTGACCCTGCAGGACAGCGTAGATCTGCCCTCTGGGTCTCCAAAACTTTACCTCTTTACAGGAGGACCACCTTCCATACTAGGTAGATATCAAAGGCCATTAGGTTGAAAATTAATAGCACTGCATTTTTATACTTTTGTTTATTAAATATCCTATTATTTTGGAGCAGTAAGTTTTAATTACCTTGTATATATCTATTTTTATATATACTTTTGTTAATAAATGCATGCCAAAAGTTTTATTTGTATAATATGTGAATACTAATAGTTATTTATTATGATTCCAATCATAAGAACAAAGCAGGCTCTTAAATACCTATTTAACTTAATTTCATTTATTAAACCCCATTAAATAATTATATACATCTGGAAAGATATGATTTCAACTTTAAAATGAATCTCACAGACTTCTTGTTTTATCACTCTCTGGCTTCAGTATTAGAGCAGCAATTGTGCTTCTAAAATGCACTGAGAAAATTCTGCACATATGTTCAGGAGCTGCTTGCAGTGATACATATGTCAGCATGCAGCCCCTGTTCTTTCTGCTTATGGTCTGCTCGGCATAGCATAGACAGGAACTGTTGGAATTATTTCTGGAGTGTATTGGAAGGACCCTTTAGGAAAAGATAGTAGATTAAGATATCCAAAGTTGTGTTTAAACTATGTTGGAGAGCTATCGTAGTAGAAATAGGTGAACAGCATATGGGATCACAGGATACAACATTAGAGAAATAGAAAAGTTCTAAGATGATCAGAGTATATTGAACTGTGCTTTGCCAACTGTTTCCCATACTCGGGTCCCACTCGGATAACTGAGTTGCATGCTGGGACATCTGCTGGCCCTGGTTATGATTTTCTGTCTCCAACTACCCACTTCACATTGCATAGTTTTATTTCCTGGAATGTGTTTTATTGTTCTCAGTGAATAGTGATCTTTATCATATTTAACTATTACAACTCACTATATAAAGTATACATTAAGGAAAACATTTCCTTGAAATACCAGAATCCTGATATAAGCCAATTCCACTTTACTTATGTATCTATTTGGATTTGCTCTTTTTATGATTTATTGATGTTTATTCTTTGATGAAATTAATTGATTTTTCTTCCCGTCTTACATGAACTATTTGTGTGCTACAAATATTGATATTTTGTATCTCCTGATTGGCTAAAATTTCAATGGATCTGCAGCTTAAGTGTCTGTATTTCTTATGTAATGATGTGTATAGACTAATGGTCTTCAAGTCACTCTGATACTTAGTGACCCTGTAGGACAGAGTAGAATTGCTCCCATGGGTTTCTGAATCTAGGACTCTTCACTGGAGTAGAAAATTTCACCTTTCCCTCTGTGACCTTGTATACACCATGCAGACCAATGTGTGCGTTATGGACCAGGGCTCCTAAACACCACACACACACACACACACACACACACACACCACGTGCCCTATTTGTTTGCTTATAACAATTTTTATATTCAAATATATTGTATTTTCTAAGCATACAGACTGTATTCCCTATTCTATTCCCACAAAGGCTTCTTGATCCATGCCCACATGTATAAAAAAAAGAATTTGGAATTCCTATTCTTCTCAAGGCTCTTTGAGCTGTCTTCCTTAATATTCTTTACTCAATCTCTATTTCCTAATATCCTTTCCAACAACTACACATAACTCACCCACAAAATTCTTGTTGAAAAGGCTAATTAAGGACATCAACAAGTAATGTCAGTGAGAGATGCTCAGAGGTGTGCTGTTCATCAGAACACACCATGAAGTTCTTTCAGGTCTACTAATAAGTGCCAAATGAACTCATGACTCCCCTGTAAGCCTAAATCCTCAGGCTTTCAGCTCAAGGTTCATTGATTAGAACCCACCCCGCCAGAATAAAAGAGTATTCTTGTTCATTCATTTGATGCAGATTCTACAGCTTCTGTGTGTTTCTGAAACTCTTTGCCATTATAGAAGCCCTCTTCATTCTGCTATATAGCAGCTGATGGTTTTTAACTGCTGACCTAGCAATTGAAGCACAAGGTGAAATGTCTATGTCACTTGGGTTCCTTAGCACTTCCAGCTCCTTGATAGTTTTAAGTACCTTAAGGCACCCCACTTCACAAGCCAATCTCCTGCACACAAGCAACCCGTTTAACATGCTCCATGGTGTAGATGCCCACCATTCTGTGCAATGCTCTGGCTCCTGGTTCTGCTGCTCCTCCTCTGACTCTATGGCTGTCTTCTGGATCCAGGCCAATCACTCGGCAGGGATCCCAGGTCCACAGGACAACTGGTACTTGACGGTGATATGATGTTTACTCTTGTCTCTCAGATGGGTCATTTGATACACAACAGGGGGATAGTTCAGAGAATCCTGTTCACAATTCCTCACGAGTGAATACTATCAGTACGTTCCCCCACATTCGTTTTATACCAATGCAGGATAAGGTCATTTAATGGAAGTTCCAGTCTTGGCTAGAAGAACTACATTAAACAATTCACTGCCCCTGTGGTATTTACAATTTGTTTTCATTTGTAGAGGAATATTCCTCTATATAGTTAATAAAGCAAGTAAATACCTTCTAATATTCTCTGTTTTCTGCCAACATGCAGGTGATTTCAGCAACGATATATTTTGTTCTTCAACCTCTTCTGAAAATGAAAAGATATAATGGCCTTTTAAAATGAAAAAATATATAGACTTCATTGCAATAGGATTTTCCCCCCCGAGACTGAATATGAAAGTAGGATATATTTGAATGAACTAAAATTATTTAAATAGTTTCCATAAGCAGTTATGGTGAAGGCAAATGTAATTGGAATTCTATTGCTGAAAGTCTAAAATATTTACAGAGAGGAATAGTAAAGCACTGAAGTATGAGCTTATAGCATATTAAAAACAAAAACAAAGTTGGGGTGGTCCTGGATCATCATGAGGATGGTAGGAATGCATAGTCTCTGAACTCTGATTCAGATTGTCGCAGGCAACATCAGCCCAAAGCCAATTCCTCTCTGAAGCTCAGTTAAGCCAGGTCTCCACTCCACACTCTTCTCTACCAGTGCAATTACCAATCATCACTCTTCACAACACTCTCTACTTCTTAGCTGGAAAGATACTTCCTCACAATTATGTGGTAGTCACACTCTCTGGTGTCAATTTGAGAAGATTATAAGTGAAAGTGTGGAACTGGTCTGTCAATCAAGATATAACCAATGAGGTCTCTCTGTGGGCATAGTCTTCTACCGAAAATTCTGGGAACTCCTGTATTTTCCTCTTGGAGACAGAGACATTTCTCTTTCTGCTCATTCCCTGGGAAACGTTGCAACTGACAAGACACATGGCCTAATGTCCATACATGCTAGTGTCCTGAGCTGCAGGAACCACGTGGAACAAGCCTGTTACGACCTGGCCTCTGAATTTGGAGAAGCTATTTAGAGACCCCTGCTAGCACTGAGATGCTTATGTCACCGCTGGACCCAAAGACTTCTACCACTGGCCTGTGATTTTTCTGTATTAGGCATCACAATGAGACATCCTGCTTTTTAAAAATTTAACAGAATCTCGTGGTGTTTTAAAATTAAAATAAATATATTACAATAATGTTTTTGCATTTGATGAACATTTTTGTTGCTCCCTAAAGACCAAATTTTTAATCAAGAACCCCACCCCTACCCCTGATCAATGGTGTCCCACTAAAAGTCTGGTTACCTAATCTTAAGAGAACTTTATAGGTTGGTATTGGACATATAGGCTAATATTGGACTTATGGACTTGGGCTGGGCTGGGTTTTCATACTTCCTTAATGTACGATTACCCTTTATATAAAACTCTCTCTTGCATACATTTGAGTTTCTACATAGGGATTTGTTTCTCTAGTCTATCCAGATTAACACAAATGACATGTAAGCCATACTAATGTTAGGGAAGTTACTATTTGAAATTCAAATTCATAAACACTTAACACATAGTTCTTCATCCAGAACAGCATCTTCCTAGACTTATTAATATGTGCAAGGCAGGACTTCTCTGGTTCTTGGCCTGTTAGTCATATGTCCCCTTGACCTCTGCTCTGCTCAACAGTATTTGAAAGCTCTTTTAGGGCTGGCAGCAAATGCCAGTGGGCATCTGACTCTTTCATCTGCCTCACCTTGAAGGCACTCTGCTCTTAAATTTTACGTACTCAGTGGGCCTCAAAGACAATTGCCCTGACTTAGTTTTGGATTTTGGTTATATTGCTTCTTTGCTACTCCTCTGCTGTTGTCACGGTTTTCTGTTCCTGGATTGAGGACATTCAATCTCTAGGTTTAAAGGATATTATCTTCTCCTAATACTTCTTTCTTAATGATGGTGAGATCTTTACTTCTTCATTTTCCTGTGACTCTTTACAAACCCAAGCAAATGGTAAAAGAGGCAGCGGTCTTATTAGACCCTGATTTTTTCACAAGGGACTCTGTTAGCAATTGCTGGCAGCTAAACCATTTACTTCTAAGAACATCTCCCTGTGGTTGAGCCCTGGTGGCGTAGTGGTTTTACGCGGGACTGCGGCCCACTGGGACGGAGGTTCGATTCCAGCAGTGGGGCTGGGCTTCCTACTCCCACCACCAGGGAGCAGTGATGCCCCCCCCAAAAAACAAACAAACAAACAAACAAAGAACATCTCCCTCTACACTATTTTTTTTTACCCAAACCAACCAGGAAATGAGTAAATGCAATCATTCTGGATGGACAGACCCACTAGTTTAGAGGAAAGGCCAAAGTTCAGGGATAGAAATATCGGACCACATAACTCAAAGGCACCACTTTCCCTGCCTACTTTTCTTATATCACAAATTAATCTAAGCAATGGACTGAAGATCATTCCATGTCAACATAAAATATTTCCTTATTATGTGTTTTGTTTTTATTTCTATCATTCATAATGTAATGATAATGGTAATAATTAATTTACTTAATACTTTATTAATGGACCATTAAATCAATTACATTTTCTTACTATAATCCATGATGTAATAAATGAGAAATTTGATTCGTTGCTTCAATATATTTTCAAGATGAGTTTCTAGAAATAAATCCACTTTGATATAGGATATATGTCATTTCATATTTATGTAACCAAATTTTATTTCCCAGAGCTTAGTACCTTTGTATGTCTATGTATGAGTAGACACACTTGTCTACATGTTAGGACATTGTATGTTGTTTATTTTTATACTCTATAACAATCAGATAAGCAAATACATCATAATTTAATAAAAAATGCTTATGTGATTCCATGCTTATTTAGGTTTTCAACATTTAAAGATCAGAGAACAATTGATGTATTTGAACATTTGAACTATGATGCTGACATTTGTATTCAAATGGCATGTTGGAAGAGAAAACATATCTGTCTTGGAAGAAAGAAGTACAGCCAGAATGCATCTTACAAACAAATATGTCAAGACTTTCTCTTATATACTTTCGATGTGTTACTAGAAGAGACCAGTTCCTAAAAAATGACATGTTTTTTAGTAAATACATGACCAGTGGAAAATGGAAAGTCCTTCAAATAGAAGTATTTGCATAGTCACTTCAGCAATGTACATTTAGATTATGACAATTTTGAGGATGATGGGTAGTGTTTCATTCTACGGTACACTGAGTCACCCAGAGTCAGAACAATTTGTCAACACATATGACTACTACCACCACACTACTGCTTTTGTTGCTTTGATCTGTTAAGTCATTTCCGACACATATGCACCTTAGCACACAGAGCAAACTGGCCCACATGGCTTTCACATGGAACTAATGGTGTTTTGGACTGCTGACATTTTGGTTAGCTGCTGAACCTAACCATGGCCAATTTTCTTTTTTTTTCTACATATGCCATGGAGTTTCTAGTTTTCACAGACAAGTATTTGACCACCTTAAGCGTTTAAGTAAGAAAAATCTCACTGTAGTCAATATATTTCAATATCTTCAGATAACGAAAAGACAACAGTTTGAAGCCACCAGGAGAAAGAGAAAGCTTTCTACTCCGATGGAGAGTTACAGTCACCTCAATTGTCCCAAGGGATAATTCCACCCTGTTCTCTGGTGCTGCTGCAAGTCGGAAACGATTTGGTGGCACTGTCTGTATTTTTCTTTATGGTTATTTATTTTTAGTGTATCTTCTATAATAGAAAGGAATGTAATATAAGTCAAAATAAATTTCTTCTGAATTCAACCATTTTATTCCAGTGCAGAACTCAGAGTTAAAACTCATGATTATGTGGTTTCTGTGTTGTTGTTCCTCGTTATTTGTTCCTGTGTGGCAAAAATGGTTATATGTTCCACACGAGCTTAAATATTGGGGTTCTCATCCCTACTGTAGGGACCTACCAGAGGAGCAAACATTTTTAACCCAGTGTTGAAGACTTAGTATTTAGGATAACTATGGCATATTTTTGGCCTCGTCAGCAGAATGCAAACTGCTTCCGGTGCTCCTTCAAACCAAAATTGAGAAAAAGGAATTATCCAGATCAATCAACATATACCAGGATATATATATATATATATATATATATATATATATATATACACACATATATATATACACATACATACTCACACACACACAATTTTCCTACATCTCAAAGAGCAATTGCAATTCAAGTCTTTATATGGTTAAATTTACTGTAACTCATTTATTTAACTTATGATAATTCACTGTTATTCCTTTTCCCCGAAGGCCAAGGAGATGAGTGATATAGGAGATATGGAGGGAATAACTGCTTTCACATCCTTCAAGTCCTGCTTGGTGTCCATAATCTTAGCAATATCTCTAGACCTGTAGTATTTTACCATTTTCCTAGGTATAGGAAGTTCTAATGGCTTCCACTTTAATTTTTCCACAATAATCTTTATTGCACACTTTTGGGATACAATATAGGTTGTCCTACCAGTTGTTGAATATGTCTATTTCAATTATGCAATCTGAAATAGGACAGAGAAATCACTGGAAAGTGGGTTCAGGGACTATCAGACTCCCTTGCATTTGAGGGAAGACTATTTAACACCTTGACATTCATAAAGCCAATTTCTGACCATGGATCTCCCATAGGCACTTGAGTACATCCCAAATCGAATATCCTCTGTGGCACCTAAATTTACCAAAATGATGGCTTCCAAGGTTGTCCTCTGTATCCATTTCACTTGGTTTTTCTAGTTGTGATGGGAAAAAGATCTTGATCATATATCCACTTAGTTTGCTACTGGGAGCCACTCTCCTCTTTTGCTCTCTGATAATGACCTTCTCCCTTGGAGAATTTGATACCCTTGAGGCCATCTCACAGCTCATCTGGTCTCTGGTCTTTAGTGTTCTATTTGTAAAATCTATTGTTGAGATCATCTCTAAATTCAAATGGGATACACTAAAGGTCATTGCTTTTATTGACTTATTTTAGATTGTCTCATCTTCAATTTGCATTTGCATATGCATTGATGGACTCTTTTGCAATCAGACCTTAGGCTTGTACAGAATGTTAATATTAAGCTTCATCACTTGTTTTCTCACACATTTTTTCAGCTATATTTTATACAGTTCATTGCAATGGATACAATGAACTCAGGTAAAACTCATGATTATGTGGTTCATTATCGAAATTATATTTCAGGTGGAGTGTTCACAATAGACCATGTTCACTCAGGACCTATTATAGAGCTCTTCTAGGGCTGCTAATAAGTACCCAAAGACACCTGGAGACCCACAATTGTTACCATGTTCTGCCCTGGTTCTTCCTCTGCTGCTCCTCTGCTACAACTCTGATGTCAAAGCTTTTCTCTGGTTTCAGAGATCTCAGCCTTCAAAGGATTCACAACCACTTCTCTGATGGCTCATTTTTAATACAGCAGAATATTACTGACAACTGAATCAGGGAAAGATCACTTGGAAGAATTAGAGAGAACATGGCTGGAAGGTCTACATTAAACAATTCACAGCTCTGCAATGTGTTCTTTGCAAAACCCAAACTTATTTCCTTATTGTGAATTCTGACTCATTGTGACCCTCTATAGTGTTCCTAAGACTGTGAATCTTTGTGGGAATAAAGATTTTCATATTTCTTTAATGGAATAGTTGGTAGATTTGAAATGCCAATATTAAGTCTAGCAAGTTAATGGCTAAACCAAATCACCATGTATATTGCCATACTTTTTGAGATTGACCAACACTTTCAAAAAATACATCACTGTCCTTAACAAATGATACCGTGGTCTCATGAATTATTTTATTATCAATGCCATATAGTACAACTACTGATAGCTCTTCTTGTTTACAAATGTTATATTCTAATAATAAATATTCTCAATGAATTTTGATTTCATGATTGGTCAATATCAGATGTAGAAGCTCATAAAAGTCTTCAATGTCTGCAAAGTTTGTAAAAGTGGTTGGTGTGTAAATTTGAATAATGATCACATTAACTGCTCTTCCTTGAAGGTCTGTAGATATTATTTTAACACTGACAGCATTATACTTTAGAATAGATCTTGAGACATTCTTTTTAACAATTAATGCAATCCTTCCTCTTCTATTTGTCACTGCTGGCAGAGTAGACCCTATTATTATTTAATTTGAAATGGCCAATATCTGTCCATCTCAGCTCAGGAAGCCTTGGGTAATTTATCTTCAAGTATTTCATATCGTTTTAAACACCCCTAAATATTTCTTAACATACATTTGGTATATTCCAAATGTTGATATTTAATGGATGGTTGTAGCTATTTCTTATCATTTAAGGAACAAGAGTGAGCGATTGTCCTGTAGATGTGAAGATGTGCTTTGGACATGTTCTCAAGAGAGATCGTATCTTGGAAAGTGTATCATGCTTGGTAGAGTAGAAAATCAATGAGCAACAGGTAGATGGGTGAAAATGGTGGCTGCAGTAAGAGACAACGCAAGGCAGCTGTTTGGAGGATGATGCAGGATAGGGAAGTGTTTCATTGTTTTATACATGTGGGGTCTCTCTGAGTTTGAAACCATTCCACATCTAACATGAAAATGGCAGTTAGTACCATGTGTAATAGATCCTGTTTCAATTGCTAACAATATCTAATACAATATAAATGAAAGTTTATGCTCACTCTTGGCATTTCAGTGATGGACTTGCCAATTTAATTTATTTTTGCTTCTTTCCCGTGAATATTTTTGGTCTAATGTTAGTTGAGTCCAACACATAGTGCTGGATCTCTATCTAATTGGCAGGATCTGTGATAAAATACTCATTTAACATGCTGAACAATAAAGATGCCTCATTGAGGACTAAAGTACATCTAAACCAAGCAATAGTGCTTTCAAACATTCCATATGCTTGAAAAATATGAACAATTATTATCAAAAACTGATGAATCACTGATGCAATTGAGTTATTATATTGGCAAAAATTCTTTACTCTATGATAATCTGATATTGCATGGTTCAAAATCAGGAAAGGTATGTGCAAAGTTGTATACTTTCTCCACATTTATTCAATCACTATGCTGACCAAATCATCAGAGATGCTGGATTAGCTGAAGAAGAATCCAGCATCAGAATTGGAGGGGTCTCATTAATAGTATGCTAGATGCAGATGACACAACTCTGCTTGCTGAAAGTGAGGGGGTCTTGAAGCACCTTCTGCTGAAGAGAAATGATTGCAGCCTTCAGTCTGGATAATGACTCAGTATAAAGAAGTCCAATAACATCAAGCAAAAGGGATAAGAATGAATTTGTGTCAAAGGTTTTGGCTTGCTTGGATTGGCAGTCAAGGTTCATGTAAGCCATAGTGAAGAGATCAAAAGGTATATTGTAGTAGGTAAATCTGCTTCACAAGGCCTCTTTAGAGCATTGAAAATCAGGAATATTAATTTGAGGGCCAAGTTGCACCTGACCCAATGCGTAGTATTTTCTATTGCCTCACATGTGCATAAACATTAGATGTTAAATAAGGAAGGCTGAAAAGGAGTCAATTCATTTGAATTCTACTGGTTAAGAAAAGCAAAATTATCTTGCACTTCTAAAAGGACAAACTCATCTGTCTTGGAAGAAATAGAGCCAAAGTGCTCCTGAGAGGCAAGGATGAAAAGGCTTTATCTTATATACTTTGCATTTGTTGTCAGGAACGACCAATCCGAGGAGAAAGATGACATGCTTAGTAAAGTGGAGCAGCAGTTAGAAAGAGGAAGGTTCCTGGAGAGATGGATTGACTCTGTGGCTGCTGCCATGTGTTCCTGTGCAGGATCAATGGTGAGGGGGCGGCAGGACCTGACATTGTTCAGTTCTGTTTTGCATAGGGTTCCTTTGGGTAGGAACAAGCTCAAAGGCATCCAACAATGATATACTCTAGTTTCCCAAGCCTACTTACCCTACTGACCACTTTTCAGGAGGAAATATTTGCCTCCTGGAAAATAAACTCTTTACTGTGTTGTCTGGTATCTAGAATGAAATTCAAGTATCCGCTTTGGTGACAAGCCCTGGTGGCATACTTGTTGCATAGTGGTTCCATACTGTTGTCCTGGATCCAAAAGTTTGAAACCATCAGCTGCTCCATGGAACAAACACCGTCTTTTCTACTCCTGTAAAGAACTGCCGTGACAGTCTGAAAGGTTTCCTGGACTGTTCAGACAAACAAGCTCATAGATACTCATATGGGTATAAGAAAGAGCTTTAAAGACAAGAGCAAATGAATGTTGGGAAGACATCTCAGGCCAGTCCCAATCAAATCCGATAGTAGCCCATATATCTGATTACAATCTAGAGACACTTCTTTGGATTCACACAACACATGCAATGATGGTGAATGCATGAAGATCACAGGCCAGTGGGTAGAAAGTCGTGTAGATCCTGTAGCAGTGGAAGCGTCTCAGCACTGGCAGGGGTCTCCACATGGTTCCCTCAGCTCCAGGGCTCTGGCTCAATTAGAACAGTTCCATCAGGGCTGTCGTTAGTAGTTTCTCTCAGGGAGTGAGTGTGTGTGGTGCCTCCAGTGAACTATTTATCTCCTCTAGATGAGGCCATCAAGCTGGGACCCGATAGACAGGCTACATTCCACCACTTCACTTTGAAGTTGCAAACTGTCAACCCTTTATGTTAACTACTGCAATTACAGTTCTCCTATCCCATAGAGTTGCTATGTTTATGCATCCACCAGAGTAGGTGTTTGATCTGCTTTGAAAGATTCCCCGGCGTGTTCCAGCACACCCCATCACCCAGAGGCAGTAGTGTTCACTTTGGGAAACACTGAACTATACCATGAACTCTAAGAAGATCAAAAAAATCTGTCTCAGAAAAAGTACAATCAGAATGCTTCCTAGGGAGAATACTGTTTCTTTGCCTCCAAAACTTTGGGTATGTTAACAAGAGAAACTTGTCCAAGAAAAGAGGAAACCCTCTATGAGATGGATAGGTACAGTGGCCACAACAACAGATCACAACAAAATCCTCATTTTCTGGATTGGTGCAGAGACCAGCAATGGCTCACTGTGTTGCACAAGCAGTTGATTGAGAAGAGTTCAAATAGACTTGAGCATGCTGACAACACAGTAGCACAGATGAGTGTGCATACAGAAATGTGAACACCACTTCTCTGCTCCAGGGAAGCCAAATTAGGTATAGAGAAACTTCAGTTCATCAAGTTTTGTGACTAATTACACACATCAAATATTACTTTTCAACCCATGGAGTATTTTCATAAATACACTGACTTAGAAATTAAAATCTTTCTTTCAAACAAAACAGATCCTGGATGCTGAAAACATATAAGGCACAAATCTGTCAGAAAGAGAAAGTTCAAATATTTCACCCTAAACCAATAAATAACCTTTGTAATTTATCAGGAAGCACCCTGCCCAAAGCAGGAAATGTGTGCAACCCTGAGAAATTAGGCAGTACCTTGACTTCTGACTCATAGTTTTCCATGTAAATAAATATTTTACAGCCATTTTGTTGCTCTGTGTGTGTGTGTCAGTCAGAGTTAACAAATCTGGAATTTACATATGCTGTGTGTATTGCAAATTTAAATTCAAACTTGTTATACTATTTAAACTGTTAACTCTTAGATAATTTCCCAATGAGCTATCTTCCCACTTACACTCTTTCTGTAATAAATGCAAATTAAGTAATTATCTAGTCAAATTTTGACTAAGCATTATTCATTTGAGAAAAAATGTTGCTTTATAGTGCAAAGGAAGCATTTTTTCACCTTTGGCACTTTACAACAAACTCATTCTGATCTAAATTGATTGCTGTGGGATTAACTTGGAGTCATTAAAATATTGCTGTATTGACATTCACTAATGTCTTTAATTAGCAATTTTAAATTCCAGTGTTTGGCATTTAATACGAATAGTTATAATTTATTATATCCCTATAGCTGTTTATTCAGATCTGTTTGTATACCCATTGAGCATATTGAACTCTTATTTGACATACTTTGCACTGCATGAAAGCAGTTCATTTTTCTGCATATTTAGACTATCATGTTTCCCCTTTAGAATCCCTGTGACAGTGAACACTTGCTTTTATTTTTTGGTGGTGTACGGGCCACATATGGGGATGTTACCTACCAATGCTGAAATTCAAAATTGGAAGCTGCTCCTTGGGAGAAACAAGACATTTTTCTATTCTTACAGAGAGTTACAGACTCAGAGGAACACAGAAGGAATTTTTTTTCAGTTATATGGTTTTTCTGTGATTTGGAATCAAATCCATGGCAATGAGTTTGGTTTTTGGTTTTATCTTCCTTTATATAAAGAAATATACATATGTATATATATATATATATACTATAAAGAAAGAAAAGGCAGACATATCTACACATATGTATATATCCCTCAACCACCTTGAAAGTGTAATAAGGTTTCACTGCTGAGTGCTGAAAAGCTGTGTCACCCTCATAGTGACCGTATGAGATGGAATTGTTGTCACGGCTTTTTCAGCCAGAGTTCTTGCAACTTGCACATGGGGATTGAGTGGGAGCACACAAGTCAGAGTAAAGGACTCTCAGAGAAGTTGGAGAAATTTACTATCAGCAGCTAAAACCAGATCCGGGAATGAATGTAGGCCATACCATTCATTGTTCATTAGTAAGTTCCGATTGACTCTGAAGAAAATGAAATCAAGTCCAAGAGAAGGAAAATATGACCTTAAGTTTGGTACATCCCACCTGAAATTTGAGAAAATCCTAAAGGTATGTTTGACACACTGATCACTAATAACAGAAGACCTGATGAGTTAGAATGAGATCAAGAACAGCATGCATTGAAAATAATGAATATAAAGCTCACTGACAAGTTTATTCTGACTCATACCAAACTAATAAGATGCAGTAGAATTGCCTCTGTGTCTTTCCGGAATTTGAATTTTTTCCTTTATTTAAACTTTTTCTTACTCAAACCTTAAGAACTGGAACTTTTTAAAGGAGTAGAAAGCCTTAATGTTAATAGACCAACACATTACCAGAGGTCCAGACGAGTAAAAGGACAAAAAAGAATAGACTGAGCAAACTGGATAGTCGGAAGAGACTCTAAAACTTGCTCTTAATTAATAGGTTAGCTAAAATAAAATAAATAAAATATAAAGAATCATGACATTAAAAAAAGCAAGAGAAAGTGTCAATGGGCTGTTCTGCAAGACAATTTTAAAGAATATACTGAAATGTACAAAGACCTAGCATTAAAAAACAAGAGGGAAAAATGTGCTCCGTTTACCTTAAATTGAAAGCAATAAGAAAAACCCTTAAGCCATGAGTTTCAATAACGAAAACTTCCATCGGCAAAATAATGAATGTTTCAGAAGCATCTGTTCTATCTGCTCGGAATGGAAGAACCAGGCTGACCACTCTCCACCCTCCTCTTCCTTCCTGTCCTCTGCTTCTTTTTTTTGAGGGGGGGGCATCATTGCCTTGGTGGGAGTAAGAAGCCCATCCTTGCTCTTGGAGAGGTGAAGCTGGATTTCGACTGCCAACCTTGTGGGCTGCAGTCCTGTATACAACCACTATACCACTGAGGCTCGGCGATTCAGAAGTTTCTAAATGGGAGGGAATGAATATACAGTAACTGCACCAATGAAAAGTACTAATCAGCATTCAATCATTTCAAGAGGTAACATATGAGCAAGAAGAAACAGAGCACAAGGAAGAAATCCAAACTGCCCTGAAGGCATTTGTGACAATCATGTACTTGATGTTGATTTCATGATTGGGTGCGTAGGGGTGAAATCTAGCTTGTCACTCTGGATATAGTCAATGAGGCCTCTATGTGGGCATGGTTTTCTCCTGAGAATTCTGGAACGTCTTGTGGTATTTCCCAATTGGAAAAGAGAGTCTTGATTCAGTATCTGGTAGTCAATCTACTGACAAGATGAGATGACAGCATGCTGATCAATCCTGAGTCCTGGAACCTGGAGGAGCCTGAGGAGAAGCTGCATGGGCTTGCCCTAATGGAACTAGACCTCTGGGGCCAGAGAAGCCACAGAGAGACCCCTCCCAGTGCTGAGATGCTTCTGCCACCAATGGATACTTCTGACTGACCCTGAGCCCTGGAAATGAGGAGCCATGGGGAGACCCCTGCCAGCAGAGGGATGCTTCCACTGTAAGTGCTTCATGAGTCAAAAGGAGAGTTTGTAGACTAGTGTCAGACATAGGGGCTAATATCAGACATATGACCTTGGACTGGACTGGGTTGGGATGCTTTCTCAATGTTCCATTCCTCTTGTATATAAACCTTTCCTTTATATCCAATATAAGTTTATGAATTTATTTCTCTAGTCTACCTTGATTAACACAACATTTGCCAAAAACAAGACTCTAAGAATTGAAAAATTACCAATCAAAATGTTTCAGGAAGTTGGTGAGTTATTGGAAGAACTTTTTGTCTATGCCAAGAAATTTGGGAGACTAGTAATTGGTCAGTTAATTAGAAGCTATCTGTATTTGTACCCATTCCAAAGAAAGGTAACACAACCTTGCTCAAATTATAGAAAAATAGCATTCATCTCAGTTGTAAAAAGATCTTGCTGAGGTTCATCCCTCAAAAGTTTTAACAGTGCATTGACAGGAGTGCTAAAGGTCTTGCCAAATTTAGAAGTGGGCATGAAACAAGGGATATCATAATTAATGTGGATGGATTTTGAGAAAGAGAAGGCAGAGGTGGTTTATTTATTTTTTATTGACAATGCAAAGATATTAAACTGCGTGGACCAATAAAAAAGTCAATATCAGAGAACAGAAGAGTAGTGATAACTTAAAGTAAAGAAAGTTGTGTGATAGGGTTGTATCATTTCACAATCCTTATTCAATCTGTATGCTGGGTAAATAATTAGAGAAGCTGGATTATATAAAGAACTATATGACACAAGGTCTTGAGGTGGTAGTTACATAATTTCATGTAAACTGAATAAAACAAGGAAGGGGTGGAGCTTAGTCTGCCAACCAGTTCAAAGCCTGAAGTAGTCTCTTTCTGAACATGACCACATCAAGTAGTTTCTAAGAATTTCTTCTCTTCTACCCTGGAGGCAATATATTCTTTTGCTTCATTCTTCCTGTTGACAATCCACATGGAGCCATGCTGATGCAGACAGAACCCTGGAGCTGGAGGAGTCAAATGAAGACCCACGCCAGATTCTACCACCATTGGATCCATAAGACTTTTCACTTAAATACCCTGTGATCTTCCTGCACTGGGCATTATTATAAGCATTGTGTGACTCTGAAGAGGCATGTATAGACTAATATCAGACATATGGGTTAGTATTGGTCCTATGTACTTGGTCTGGATTGGGGTGGGGTGTTTTCTCAATATGCAATTGCTCTATGAAATAAAGTTATTTATTACATATGAGTGTCTTTGGATTTGTTTATCTAGTCAGCCCAGACTAACACAAATAATGAACAATCTGCCACAAGTAGATGACAAATGTCGTTTATGGAAGATTAAAAAGAAAACTTTAAATATTTGCTGAAGAAGATCAAGGATTCCAGTCTTCAATTAGGGCTAAAATTCAATGTAAGAAATACTAAATTATTGACAACTGGATTGATGAGTTATACTTTGATAAAGTAAGAATATATTGCAGTAATCAAGGATTTTTTTCTTCTATCTAAAATTAGTGCTCATGGAAAGAGTTCACACTGGAAAAATATGTTTTACAAGAGCTCTTTAAAGTGATGAAGACAATAATGTTACTCTGAGAACTAAGATGTGCTTGATTCAACTCATGGTACTTACAATTGTCCTATATAAATTTAAAATTGAATGTTGAATAAAGAAGAGTGTAGAAGAATTGATGGATTTCAGTTCTCATCCTGGCAGAGAAAATTAAAGGTTCCACAGACTGCCAAAATAACAAAACAAGTCTATCTTGGAAGAAGTCCAGCTGAAATGTTCCTTAAGAAACAAAGATTGCAAGACATAGTCTTATGTATTTAGGATAAGCTATCAGGAGAGTCTAGGCCTTTGAGAATGGGCAGAATGTTTGGTAAAGTAGAAGGGCAGTGGGAAAGACCAAGACTCTTGCTCAGAGGTCAATGATGGGCTCAGACAGAAAGATTGTGAGGAGGGTACAAGTTCAGAGTTTCTTTTGTAGTGCTGTGCTTAAGGTTGATTTGCATCTGAACTGACTAGCTATCACCTAGCACAAATACATTACTCTGAAATACTTTTTATAATATTTAATTTGATTTTAAAAATATCCAGACCCTTAAAAACAATGTATGTTTGTCTCACTTAAAAAATAAATACACAATATTTTATCAAAAAAATAACAATATTTCTCAAGTTTGAAATATTTGAATTTATAATTTATGGAATGTTATTATCACCTCACTTTTAACCTGCTAACTTTACTTACTATAGAATGAATTATATTAGACTTAACTTCATGCAAAAAGAGTAAACAATAGTGAAAGAACAGACAATCTTTTTGAAAGGTCAGAGAACATTATTATACCAACACAATAAAAATCATTATTTTACCCCCGTGAATTCTGTGACAATCACCTTGTTGGATCAAGTTTATGAGGACATCATGCTCAGTTAATTGCTAAGAAGTTATTTGTATGTGATTATCATTAACATTAATTGTCCAAAATTAAAGAAAGTCACCTTGCATAATGTGAATGGAATAAATCTAAAAAATTAAGAATTTAAAAGCAAAAAAAATGGGGGGGGGGAGTTTTTCTCTTTGCTTTTTCTCTGTGGAGGAAAAAAATTCTACCTTTAAAGAATAAATAGAAATTCTGCTGGAATTTCAAAATCACTGTTTGAAAGCTTATTTCTGAAAGAAAAAAAGTCATTATAACTTTTTGCCTGATGACCTACAAAATTTTGACTTGTCATCTCCCTCAATCTTTTTCTTTTCAAAAACTCTGCATTTATATATGTGCAAATAATTTGTACTTCTCCCCATCTATTTTTCTGAAGAATTGTTATTAAGATAGCCTTCTTTTGAGGCAAGAAACTGAAATTAGAGAAACCTTGCTACAATGTTGAATTTGCATTTTCATATTTCCAAGCATCCTATTCATTAATTTGATTGCATTGCCTCTGTACACCAACATTACTGCTATAAAACAGGAAAAACAATATTGATTATATACATTTGTACCAAGACAGAGACAAAGCAAGGTCCATAAAGTGCTCTGGGATTGCACAGAACATCTCTATGGCATATGAGTTATTCTTTAGAATTGATATATGTTTTCATTGAAATACTGGGGACCTTCATAAAACACCAGAGTACTCAGCAAAAGAAAAATCTGGACTTTCAAAAAAAAGTCCTGAAAACATTCCATATTTTAATGATGTGACAAGACTAAAGAAAATGTCACCCTGGTGATACTGTAATATTCATAACCCTCCAGCTATTTCATGTCAATTTCTCATTATGTACCTTTTCTGTCGGATTCTTTCTTTTAGGACATTCTTCTTCATGAGAACTCATTGATTGCTTCCTTCTTTGCATTCCTGGCTTTGTTTTCCAGATACAATACTCACTGAAGGAATAATTTTTCAGAAGCCACTCTAATAAGTTTACCCTCCTTTCTTTGTTTTAAAATTCATAAGAAAAGAATAGCATATTATTAGCTTATCTATGAGGGCTATACATCTGTCTTACTTTAAAGTACACAGAATCTTTGAATCCAGAGGCCTAGAGTCCTTCTTCACAATTGCATTACCTCCTTAGAGATTAAATGTTGATACCTACTGTTTGCTGAATAAAAGATATTGGGTGAATTGGAAAGGCTTTTCCAGTTTTTAATTTTCCTGATAAAATAATGTACAAAAAAGGAATTATGGAATAAGATCAGCTCCTTTGTTCTTTACTTTTCCATTTGCTTCCTTATTATCAACGCCAATATGAAAAGGGACCTTGCCACAGCAGTAGAGAGACATTTCTATCCACACTTGTATATAAAAATTTGTATAACCATAAAACCATCTCTCATCATTAGGCATGACCATATCAATGCTAATTATAATTATTTTATCAAATTAGAAGAAAATGGTCATATTTTTATTAATACCAAAATGTTGAATAAAGGAAATAAAGAGCTATGACATTCAATGTTGTAGAAAATGAGCTAGAAGACAGAATACTGCAGACTTTACAATCCAGCTAATTGTGCTTCCTTGTTTTATCATCTCACCAGTTATTCAGTCTGTATACCAAGCAAGCCATCAAAGATATGAAGAAGAATGTGGCATCCGGAGGGGAGGAAGGCTTATTACCTACTGCCTATATGCAGATGACTCCATGTTTTTTGTTGAAAGTGAGGAGGACTTGGAGCCTTTGCTGATAAAGATCAAAGATTGCAGCACTCAGTAGTCATTGCTTGATGTAAAAAGACCCAAATTCTCACAACTGGACCTTAGGTAAATTCATGATAAATGGAGGCGAAGTTGGAGATGTCAAGGATTTTAATTTGCTTTGATCCACAATAAATGCTTAAGAAAGAATCAGCCAAGAAGGGTTGTGTTGGTAAATCTGCTGCACCAGAGCACTGTGGGGTATTGGAATGCAAGGATAATATTTTGAAGGCTAAGGTGTGCCTGGCCCAAGTCATGGTATTTTCCATTTTCTCATATGAATGTGAAAGTTGAAAATTGAATAAGGAATCCCCCCAAAATGTCAATGCACTTGGGTTGTGGTGCTAGAGAAAAATATGGAATGTGCTAAGGACTGTTGTAGGGACAAACAAGTCTGTCTTAGAAGAAGTAAGATTAGAGTGCACTTTAAAGGTAGTATTCCCATCTTTCAAAAAGAACAAGGACATAGTATAGGTTTTAAATTCAGGTGTGTACTCATTTGTATTTATTCACTATACTTATTCAATATGTGTGGTGAGAGCATAATCAGACACATTTGATTGTATAAAAAATAAAATGTCCCCGTAGCATAGTGGTTGTGTGTTGGACTGTAGCCCACTGAGTTGGAGATTCAAATCCAGCAGCACTCTCCAGGAGCCACGCTGGGCCTCCTAATCCTACCACCAGGGGGCAGTGAGGCCCAAAGCAACAAAGCAAAACAAAATTCCATCAGTATTGGACATATAACAATATGTATATAGTGCAATTTTGCTTGCAGAAAGTGAGGAAGACTTCAGTCACTTGCTGATAAATATTAAGAATTTAATGTTTCATTTGAATTACAATGCATCAAGAACAACAAAATCTTTTAATAGGAAACATCATGGAAAATGGAAAAAAGTATGAAAACATCAAGGATTTCATTTTGTTTGGATCTTCAACTAATGCTTATGAAACAGCCAGCCGAGAAACCAAAGGACAAATTTAATTATTTAAATCTGTGGCACAATATATGCTTAGTCTGTGAAAACTAAGGATATCATTTTGAAGACTCAGGTGTGCTGGATCCATGCGAGGACATTTATGATTGCTTTACTTGCATGTTAAAGTTTTACATTGAGTAAAGGAAGCCCGACCAGTTGACGCACTTGAATCATGCTGCTGGCTTAAACAAACAAATGTGTCTTTGAAGAGGTGTAGCCACAATATTCCTCAGAAATGAGCATGGTGTGGATTTGCATTAATGACTCTGAAAATGATTTCAGGCGAGACCAATCCCTAGAAAAGGACATTGCACTTGGCAAAATAAAGAATGCAGTTACCAAAGAAAACGAAATGAGACTCCCAAGGAGGGGCATTGGTATAGTCCGAGTACCACTGGGATGACATATGCCAGTGGGTATGCTGATGCTGCTGGGCCATGCCGTACTTTGCTTCCATTTCTAAGCAGGCCTCTAGGTTTTAAGACATGACAGCAACCCTGCAGGTAGTGCCAGGCAATGGAGTATTTCAATCTATTGTAATTAGAGTCTGTATGAGAGGGAATGCACTTGACAAGACCTAATAAAACACAAGGACATCAAATGCTATCTTTCTTATTAGACAGTATCAGGATTCTACTGTGCATCACAACACACTTGAGATCACTTGAGAAGAATGGGGATTAAAGAACAATTAATTGCGCTGGTGAACAACTTAAACGACAGTTGTGGAACAGAACAAGGACATACTCTATGTTTTTTTGTTTGTTTGTTTGTGCTTTCTCTATGATTTTAAATCAAGAAAGTACTGGGTCTGGGATGTATCCTCTCCATGGATTTACTTGATGTAAAATAAATGCATTAATTGGGATGCTGGTGAAAGATATTAAATGTCCCATTGACTGTCAAAGGACAGACACATACGTCTTTGAAGTATGGCCAGAGTGCTCTTGAGAGACAAGAATGGCCAGCAGAATATTATGTCCTCTGGGCATGTTATCAGGATAAATCATTCCTGGAGAAGGACATCAGGCTTGGGACAAGTGAAGGGGCAGCAAAAGAAAGAAAGGCCCTCAAGAAGATGGATGGACACAGAGGCTGCAACAATTGGCCGATGCGTAGGAGCAATGCGGACGGTGACACAGGGTAGAGCCGTGCTTTGTTCTGTTGTATGCAGAGATGCTATGGGTCAGAACTTAGTTGGTACAACAACAACAACAAAAATGACAGGAATGCCATGGGTATTGTTACGTGGCTGTTTTATACCTCATCCCCTGGTATGAATCTTGAATTATTTTTGCTACTATTATAATTAGGAAACAACAGAAAGTCATTCTTAGCATATTATACCAACTTTCTGGTCCCCAAATTGAGAGTACAATGGCACTGCAGCCTCCCAGATAAATTATTCTTCGACTTTGACTGATAGTTCTGGCACCAATCTATGACCCTTGATGAGGACTGATGATTAATTTAGAAGGTTGTATTTTGGTTTAGCTAGCCTCATATTCCACAGAAGAATGAACACAGGTCACACAGGCATACAGCCTTCGGATTTCTGGTTTTAAATAGCTTGAGGCATAAAGATAGCTCTAATTTACAAAAGCAAATCTTATTCTCCAGAATAAAATAAAATAAAATAATTTAAATGAGTTCTGGTGACCTTGATTTCCTTATAACTGTGGGAATATAAAAATTTGGATTGTTTTTTTTCAGAGGGGGAACTCATGTCATATATATATATATATATGCATACATACGTATACATATTTCTATTAACCTTTTCATATATTTCACTATGAGAAAATAAAATAATCTGGGCAAAAATCTATCTTATGTTTATATTCACTCTCTGCAAAAAATAAAAAAAGGTGAGACAAAAAACCCTGAAGAATCCACAACTGAGTTTTGAAACTCTCAGGTGCCTCAGATGACCGGAGCATAAAGATACTGTAAACATTGAAGGGAGACACTCACCAAAATTGGCAAGTTCTCAGCAGGCTAATTGGCCCTGCAAGCCTGTTCCAGTACTGAACGTCCTGGTCCTCTAAAGTGAAAGAGAGAGAAGTGGGTGAAAGTGAGCTGGTTTACTCGCCCGCCCTGTCATTCCCCTTAATAAAGTGACCAGACATTCCACTGTTTTCAAACAATTTAACAACATCCTGTGACATTTTAAAATTAAAATAAATATATTACAATACAATTTTTGTGTTCTATGAGAATTTTTGTTGCTCCACATAGATCAAATTTTTAATCAAGGACCCCCAGTCAATGGCGTCTCGCTTAAAATCTAGTCACTTTACTTTAAAAGGGATATGGGGGTTATCCAGCACGTAATACCACAGAGGATGGTGACCTTCTTAGCTTCCATATATCTAGGAGGAGAAGTCCAAACTTAGAGAAGGTAGACCTACAGGACCATGAAAGGAATTTAACAAGAGAGAAGCTGAAATAGACTGGTTTTCTCTGTATCCCCTGGATGAAAATAGAAACACGACCATGTCTTCGTCATGTTCCTGATATTGTTATTTGTTGGTGTTGATTCAGTTCTGGTGTGTAGCTCCTCTGTGTGTAACAGAGTGAAACACTGACCAGCATTTCAGCATTGTCACAATTATTCTTATCTGAGGCCATGGTTGAACCGTTGTGTCAATTCATCTTGTCAAGGGTCTTCCTCTTTTTCCTGTCCCTGCGCTCATTAGGCATGCTGATGTTCTTCTTCAGGGACATGCCCAAAGTGTGGAAGGCAAAGTCTCACCATGTTTCCCTTTGTAATTTTGTTTCACTCCATGGTGAGCTTTATGAACTTAATCATTGGTTTGATTAATTTTGTTTCCTTCTCTGCATACCTAATTTATTTCATCTAAAAATAAATAATGTAGATATCCTGGGATATGGTTCCTTCCTGTTGTTTCATAAGAACCTACATTGTAGGAAGCATTTTGGCTCTACTTCCTCCAGGAAGGATTTGTTTTCTTTTTTTTTGGGGGGGGGGGACCCATGATGCTTTCAATGTTCTTTCTCGGCCTAGTGTCCAGATAGGATGTGACAATGTGAGGGACTAACCCTCTTACTGTAATGTGGAAAATCTTTATTGCACTCCCGGTACCCATAGCATTTTTCTTTTTCTAAAATTCTGCTTTCTGCATTCCTTATTAGTGTTTATTTCAAAATCAGTTCTTAATAAGCTTTCTGTTTCTCTCTCTCTCTCTCTCTCTCTTTGGCATCACTGCTCTCTGGTGGGAGTGGGAGGGCCAGCCTTGCTCCCTGAGAGCTGCTGCTGGATTTGAACTGCCAAGCCGCAGTCCTGCACTCAACCACTACGCCGCTGGGGCTCAGCTCAGCTTTCTGCTGCTCAAAGCTCTAGTTGTAAGCATTCCTGAAGGAGCCTAAATTTCATCTGCAGGATAATAACTTCCTCTTGGATGTTCCTATCACCAAAAAAATTGTTTCATTTTTTGTTTTTTTGTGGGGCATCACTGGCCTCTGGTGGTGGGAGTAGGAGGTTCAGCCTTTGCTCCTGTGGAGCCGCTGCTGGAATTGAACCTCCATCCCAGTGGGCCGCAGTCCCGTGCATAACCACTATGCCACTGGGTCTCAGCCCCCCAAAATATGTTTTAATTCAATTTTAAAACATTAAGTATATAGTACTTTTGTTTTACATATATATGTATGCACGCTTTTATGAGAAGGATGATGTACCTACAGAACCAGTAGAATCATCATCATCTGGTTATTGTATCACATCATTGGATGCACTCATACCAAAAGAGTGAGTGACATGAAAAGAGAAATAATTAAAGCACAAATGTGGATGATAAATAGAAACTGAAGTTTGTTGTAAGAAATCATAGAAAGATATCTCTGTGGAAAAGCCTTGTAATTATGGAAAATGCAATTGTAGGGAATGAAAAGAATTCTAATATGTCAAACTGTGAAATTCAAAACACATGCTTAGAATGGTAAAATAAACTCTGACTGATCAATAATTTCTAATCTCTGAGAAATTAATATCTTAAACAGTGTAGATTAATGAATAGTTTTGTGGAAAAATAACTTTGGATGGAAAGAATATTACCTGTAAATCCTCATTTAAAAAAATGAAATGACAAAATTTCACTGGAGTAAAGATGTGTTCCAAGGGACACACTAGGATAATTGGTCAAGTAGGATATTTAAATATAATAAAAATATAATGTTGCTTCACCCCATGGTGCACTTTATGAACTTAATTATTGACATGATTAATTTTGTTTTCTTCTCTGCATACCTAATGGATTTTATTTAAAAATAGTTAATATAGACATCATGGGATATGATTCCTTCCTGTTGTTTCATAAAAACCTATGTTGTACTAAATTTAAAAAAGAAGACATTGGGGAAAATGCCTACACAGTGTGTGAAATAATTTTCTATATGCATTAACTTATTTCTTCTTTAAAAAATTGCATTCTTTTCAAAATGTATATTGAACATCATTGAAGAACATATTCTCAAGACAATTCTGGCATCTTTTTTATAGTCCCATTTTTGGCAGTTATTTCTTATTTTTACCTTTTACTCTGTCTTCCATATGTAATTTATTTTATTTCTCAATAATATATGCGTGGTCTAGCTATTTAAATGAAAATGTTTGAGTATGAAAAGCAGGAAATACAGTCAAAGAAGTCAGTGCTTTGAATGAAAAGATATTAACTTTTAGTAAAATATAATAAATATTTCCTAGTGGCTGAAAATAGATTGCTTGCCTTTGTATTAATTCGTCAAAATAATTGAAAGCAATACTAATTGCATAGCTAGGTAAGACTTTTGTTAGTTTAAACATGAATTCTTAAAATTTGAATTTTATCATTTTCAATTCAATAAATTTATTTCATGTTTTTTTCTTACAATATTTAGATTGCATAGAAAATAAAAGATTCTGAATCATTATCATTATTAGTGAGGGAAATGCAGCAATAAGAGATGGAAACTGACAACTGTGAATTTGGCTTAAACAAACCAGATGAGAAACGAGAGTGCTGACAGATCTGAAGTTCATGACTTAGCACAAGAGGGTTAGGGTTATTGAGAACTTGTTATGGACCCATGGTCTAAAAAACCAAAGTACACAATGGGCCTCCTGGTGAAGCTAAGTGAGACAGTCCACACTGAGTTGACCAGAACACACCTGGACATAGACAAGATTTTTGAGCTTATTTTGGTGCATATTAGGGCTGACTTTATGGATGGCCTGTCCTGATTTGACTTTGTTTATGAATTCAGACTTACCAGGTTTCAATTGTAATGAAGATTCTTCACATCAAACAATATGATTGTCTCCTCAGAGCACTGGGTTGATGTAAGTGAGCAGAACAGAAATTGGATGCCCCAAAATGGGGGGATAAAGACAAAGTGGTTGGCCTACAAACTTTCAGAAATAGGAGAATATATTCATAGGGTTATAGAATTAAGGTGTAGGTGTTACTTAACCAATTGGTAAACATATATATTTTTTTGTTTAGTTCACTTATAGAATTTCATGTTTAAATGCGGTGGAACATTTTTTAATTGTATGCATTTTAGTTTTATCCTGTGAGGTACAGATATAATTTTTTGCTTGTTTGCTTGTTTGAAAATCATATATGGCTAAAGAGTTGTGTACAAGTGTTAAATTTACAGGGTTTGGTCTGTGGTAGTTACAGATTCTGGTGTCAACCTGAGACTATTAAACGAAGGGGTGGATTGTTTGGCCTGTCAATCAGGTTGCAGCTTGATAACCTCATTCGGAGGTGCTCTGGGAATAAATAGGTCACTGGAGACAGGGCAAAACAGACTTTGTTTGCCTTCCTGCTGATAAGCCACTTAGAGATCCCTGATGGAACTGGAGCTTTGTAACTGGAGGAGCCCCGAAGAAACTGATGCCAGTGCGGAGATGCTTCACCATCACTGGATCCACAAGACTTTCCACCCAGTGGACTATGGTCTTCCTATAATTGGCATCTTTGCAGGTGTTGCATGAAGCTGAAGAGGAAACTATAGACTGGTGTTGGATATATGGGCTAATTGAGGGCATGTGGACTTTATCTGGATTTGTCTGGGATGTATTCTTAGTGTACATTGACTTTTTGATATAAAGTTCTCTATTACACACAGATGAGTGTCAATGAATTTGTTTCTCTAATCATCCTATTCTAATACAATATTTGCTTTTTAAGTGCTCATAGCCACAAGTTCATGAGGACGCATAGGGACCCTATAGGACAGGAAAGAACTAGCATTGTGAGTTTCTGAAGACCATACTCTCTGAAGGAGTAGAGCTCCTCTCTGGTTTTCGAATGCTGACATTGGGGACTGCTGTCCAACACTTTACCATTATACCACCAGGATTTTCTTTTTGCTTGTTTAGCATAAGACACACAAAGAAAAATACTTTTGATAAACTTGCACAGCCCATCCCTTGAAATCATTTATAGTACCCTATTATGTGTTCTTTATATGTGGTCTTTTAAAATGTTCTTTCTTGTTTTAAACCCTCCCCCTTTATCTTCACCTTTCTGTTTTTCCCCTCCATTCGTCGTAACTACTCTGGCCTCTTTGTAACATTTAACGTCTTTTACTTTGATATGAACTATTTTTTCCTTTCCAACTAAATATTGATGGTGTTATAAAATATGCATTTTATGAGATTGGTTCACTTGCTCAGCATAATGTTCTCTAATTTTGCCCATGCCTTGAGGTCTTTGACAGACTATTGCTCTATAAGGTTTCATAATATTTCAGCGAGGGAATGTAGCAGTTTGCCTATCCATTCCTCTACAGATGGGGTTCCTAATTGTTTCAGTCTTTTGGCTAGTCTTCAACATTATAATTTGAGGCTTACATTTTTCCTTCAGTTTTTCATCTTTAGAAATGCTGGTTTTCAAGCAGGAGACTTTTTCATATTTTATCATATTTTGTCTTTTTGAGATTCTCATTGAATTTTCTGTCCTCATTTTTTGGCTTCACCTTTTCTTCCATTGGTTCTAGCTACTCTAACTTTGAAGGATGAACAGTACAGGGGATGCAGACAAATGATCCCTTCAGGGCCAGTGGTGAGAGTGGCATTACTGGGAGGGTGAAGGGAAAGTGGGATAGAAAGGGTTCAATTATGTGGATTTACATTTAACCTCCTCCCTCAGGTACAGACAACAGGGAAGTGGGTGAAGGAAGACCGAAGACAGCATAAGATATGTGAAAGTAATATTAATTTACAAATTATCAAAGGTTCATGAGGGATGGGGGACTAGGGAGGGAGAGGAAAATTAGGAGTCTATGCTAAAGGCTTAAATAGAAAGCAAATTTTTGAGGATGAGGGGGACAACAAATGTATAATTTTGCTTGACATTAAATAGTCTTATGTATGGAATGTGATAAGAGTTGTATGAGTCCCCAATAAAATGACATCTATTTTGGACTTTTCTTCCTTTCTTGTCTTTTTAAGACCTTTTTTCTTTCTTCATAGGTGATGTTCCTTGATGTGATCCCGCTGCACATCAGGTCTTCTATTATTGGTATTCAATGTGCCTAATAAATATAATATTTATTTTAAAATAAAATATTTTTTATTTCAAGAACTTTTAGATATATTTAGCAGCTTCACTTGACCTTGAAAATGAACAATTGATTGTCCCACAGTTGGCCTTTCCTTATTCTAACTTGTGCTAGTGAAATTCTCTAGTCTGTACCTTCAGATTTAGTTAGACTCCTGTATCCAGTGGTGTCCACATGTATGCTTATTGTAAAATCATAAAAAGTTGTTTGTAAAGAATAAATCATTTGGTTTTGCAAAATTCTTTCCAATCTAAATGTGATCTCCAGTGTTCTGTCCATCATTGAAATCATATATTCCAACTATAGCTGCTAATTCTTTTATCAAATATTCATACTCCAATCACTAATAATTATCAAAGCATCTTGATTGCCAGTTTGAAAAATTTTGTCCTGAAGACGTTAAAATTCTCCGTCATTGATTTCAGTCATTAATACCTAAATTTCAATAATGCTAATATCAACTGAATTTCCTTATATGCTGCATATATTCTCCTATTACTGACAGTCTTGTACTTCAAGAAAAATGTTGGATTGCTTTTATTAATTTATTTTATTTGAAGATACATACATCTTAGAGTATTTATGTGGCACAGAGATAAATGCACTTGACTGCTATACAAAGACTTGGCGATTCAAGCCTACGAGATAGAGAGGCCTGTGACAGTTGGCTTCCACGAAGATAAACCCTTCTTCAGTTTGTCACTCCAAGAACAATATCGGATTCTGCCCTTTCCAAAATGGCCAGAACTAGTTCATTTCAGATCACTAATGTGGTTTGAACCCATTTGTATCGGTTCTGCTTTATTTTTGACAAATTCCAATCTTCCTAGATTTATGCCACATTTGTTTCATGTTCCAAAATTTTTCAACTGTATCATCTGATTTTTAGCTGTGTCCTTAATGACCAATGAACTTTAGCCCCAACATGCCCATACAAGCCACTATTCATTTTGGTGGCAATCCTTCCTGAGTTATCCTGTGAATGCCTTCCAACATGCGGAGCTCAAATTCTAGTCTCACAGCAGACAGTATTTTGTTGCTAGCCATACATTGTGAGTGGCTCATTTTTCCACACATGATGTACCAGTTTCTTCTTCCTATATTGTGCTTCCATGGAAATTTGGCTGAACCTCGTTCTTCATTTGTGTCTCTCTTGATATTTGTAATACTTAAGTAGAATACCCATCATCCCATCAAAAGGCCAGTCAGAGAATAAGGCAAACTGGTGGACACATTGGGGATGATGTCAACCACTACAACTCATATGCCCTGTATTTGCTCTTTACCTCAGTTGAATTCGCAGTACTTGAGGAAGTGGGGTGGAAGCCATGTCTGTCCTCTTCCGTCGATAAGAAGAAGGACAATCCAAAGTTACACGTGCGTGCCATCATTTTAATGTGGCACAGGCCAGACATGACTCCCTCTCCCCACTTCCATTGCCCTACTATGGTACAAACCCACCCTCCGGTGGCACTTTGCTTCTCTGCAGGGCTTTAGTAACCCCTTTCAATGGATATGTCACAGGCTAACCTCACCATTACGAATATTAGTAGGGGAGTTCATGGGCTTAAAAAAATGTGAAGGATACTGTGCATTTGATCACAGGGCTGTTCTCAGCCATGCTGGCAGTGTCTCTCTCTCTCTGGATCTCAGCTTCTCTGTCATGATGTGTCTTGGCCTTTCCCTGCTTTAGCACATGTTACAAATCTTTGTAAGAACATTCTCTGCTTTGGCATGTGCTATAAATGTGCTGCAAACGTTTGTTAGTACTGAAAAATTCCCAAGGGTTATCCCACTGTGCAAATGGCATTCCTTCCAGAGGGCATTCAACTTTACTTTTAATTAATTAATTAATTAATTTTAAATCAGGGAAGAGCGTAAACACAGTCCCCCACTACCACAAATTATGCAGTCGAGTTCCCCACATTTGGGGAAATCGCAGGACTCAGCACATCTGGAGTCCAATGGATAAGCTTCCCCCTGGGAAAACGATCTTCGTGATCATGGAATCTCCTCTGCCAGATCATCAACTTGACTTTTTATGTGGGCCAGGGAATCCTCCGGTCTTTCCCACTATTTCAGCATGACCCCCCCCCCCCCCCCCCGTGCCAGTTCTCCATGCAGGGATCTCAAATGTACTTCACTCCTGGTGCCTCTAGTTATTTATGGAATTACTTGTTTTTCCCAGGGGAGCACCAAAACTAATCAATCCCTTCTGTGGGTGTGCCGCACATGCTGTTTGGTGGAGACGTAGAGATGATGGACAGAAGAGTCAAACTAAGTAATATCATTTCACCTTAGTACTTCATGAAGCAAGACCAGATTCACCTTTCTTTAGCTAGAATGATCATCAAAGGATTAATAAGCCAGTTCTTCTTGAATTATATTTTACACAAAATTTAAAGTAACCAGAAATTAATTATAATTTTAAAATAACACATTAAATTTAAAGCAAGACAAATTAGTTGATGAAAAAAATTGGAAAATGATTGCATGCATTTCTAATAAATATTTTTGTTAGTTAATTTAAGGATATTGATCAGCAATTAGCTTGTGGCAGTCATGTGCTTATGTTAATTTTATAATGGAAATGTAGGGGTGGAGTCTGGCCTGTAAATCTGGAGATAGCCATTGAGTAGCCCATGAGGCCTCTGTGTGGGCATGGCTTTCACCTAAGACTCCTGGGAAATCTCGCGGTATTTCCCTCGTGAAGATGAGAAGCTATCTTCCCCAGTTGTTGGGAGTTAGTTTCAGAGATGATTAATCACAGACAAGACAAGCTGGCAGAGTTTGAGAAGCTGGAGGAGCCAGCGGAGAGACCACACAGCTTTTCCCTGATGGAATTAGACTTCTGAAGCTGGGGCGGCCGGATGGAGACCACTGCCAATGATGAGTTGCTTCTGCTGTTGAGCCCTGGAAGCGAGGTGCCCTGTCAGCACCAGATTTCTGCACCCAATGACCTGTGACTTCGTGAGTCAGAAGAAGACTTTATAGACTGATTTCGGGCATATAGGTTAACACCAGACTTATGACTTTGAACTGGACTGGGCTAGGATGCTTTATCCATTGTCCCATTCCTTTTTGTATATAAACCTTTTCCTTATACCTATATGCGTCTCTCTGAAATTTTGTTCCTCTAGTCTACCCGGACTAACACATTGCTTAAATACCATTATCGATGTAATAGGCTTTGTTGTTGCTGTTGCTTTGTTTGTTTGGGCATCATTGCCTTCTGGTGGTCGTGGGAGCTACCCAGCGCTGCGCCTGAGAGCTGTGGTGGGATTTGAACCACCAAGCCCTTGGAGCAAAATGTAGTAGGCTTTTATCCCCTCAAGAACTGCTCATTTAGTACAACTTTGTGATACATGTAATACACATAGGCTATTACAGTAAAGAGTGCCAACCACTCTAAATGCTAAATGAAAATGCATCACATGTTAAACATTCCTAGTGTAATTACAACAATGAAAAAATAAGGAATTCACTATAAAAAGGACAGAGACTATGTGCTCCTTCCTTACATGAAACAGTGCTGTTATTATATTATGGTTACTTTATGCATTATTTATGTCAGCAACATTTCCAAAGATCATATAAAAAGTAGACACATGTTAAATAGTGGTCTATCTTTTCAGCATAAATCATCATTAATTTTTTGTTGGTTAAGCATTTATTTTCTACTGCCTCTAGGTTGGGTTAGACTGGGTATATTAGAGAAAAAAATGCCAAAACTCATATGTATAAGAGAGTTCAATATAAATGGTAAGTACGCATCAAGAAAACATCGCAACCCAGTGTTACCCAAGGCCACAAGTCCAGCATTAGCCCATACATCTGACACAAATCCACAAAGTCCTCCTCCATCTCACAAAGCACACACAATGATGCCAAGTGCAGGAGGAAAGCCAAATCAGTGAGCATGTAAGCATGTCAGTGCTGGCAGGGGTCTTCATAAGGCTGCATCAGGGTAGGCCTACGTGGCTATGTAGCTTCTCCTCAGGGATGTCTTTCAGGAAGTGAGCTTTGCCAGCTGAAGCAGGACAGTGGCTAAGGCATTTGCACCCTCTTTGGATCATCAGAAAGCAAGATATCTGAGAATGAGAAAGGCAAGGCTTACCAAGCCATCTATCTGCCTGCCATTTATCATGCTTTAATGTGTTTTTCTTGGAAAGTGACCACATTTTAAATGGGACACCATTGCCTGTGGGCATAGGTGGGTTTCTTGATTAAAAAAAATTCGTCCCTATGGAGCAACAAAAATGTTCTTAGAATGCAAAAGTAGTATTGTCATATATCTATTTTAATTTTAATTGGCACAATAACCGTTAACTATTTCACCCTCCCAGAGAGCAGCCTTCAGGAACCCCACCCATGTGCCCATCATTTAAGTTATTTGCTTGGTATAAATGTATGCCAAGTTTCAAATTTCTTTTGAAACCTTTTCCTTAAAGTCACCAGATGATTCCTCTCTCTTCTAGCCACCAGGTGCCCCAACAGGGCAGAAACCATCAATGCAGGGCTGTGGGGAAGAGAGGCAGAGACCCTGGAAAAAGGAGGGGAGAGGGAAACACAAAGAACGTCAGTTAAGAGCTCCCCGGAGCAGTCTGGGCAGAAGTACCCGGGAAAAGGCACTCATCAGTGTATCCAGGACTGGTCAGTAGAGAGAGATGTTGAGCTACAATCTCACAGGCCTGTTTCAGATAGCGCCCTCAGCATTCACTCATCATGATCACCTGCATTCAGCACCTATTTCTGTGTCCGAACTGGCAGAGCAGGAGGCTTCTTGAATTAACTTCACAGAAGCTTTTCCTGCTTTGGAAGTAGCTTGAATACAGCATACCTGAGACAAAAGACACCAGGGCATTCTGCATAAACTTTAATATATGTTACAATGTGCCTATGTAGCTATGCTTATGTGATAGGCAAGCTTGTTGTGACAACATGGCCACAGAAGATAGGTGGGTCTGTTGTGCCAACATGGCCAATGAACACACCTAAGAACAATTGAAGGGCAGAGATAGAAATGGCTTGGTGAACCCTGCCCTTGCCCTCTTGCTCTTGGATCTTCAGACCACCCGGCTGCCTTATTTATCCTGTGCCTTGATCTCCATGCAACACTACCTGTGGAACACCTAATCTGTGGACTGTGTTGCTGTGAGTTAAGGTTCCTTCAAGCCCTGCTCCACCATGCTACTGGAATATACATACCTTGAGCTGAGACTGTTGGACTCTGTCATCTGGCTGGCTCAGTGACCTGCTTCACTGTTTGCCGCTTGTAACCAGAGAACCTGAATTGCTCTATTGAGGACTACTCGGTGGTCCTCAAGAATTCACTAGCTGTCTCATGCAAGTGAGTTGCACTGAACCATTTGTACTGCTTTGTAGATTAGTTAACTGTTTCTTATGTTCTATATCCTTCTATCTATAGAAATATATAAGGAGAATTACTAGTGTCATGGTTTTGTTTCTCTAGAGAACCTTGTTAAACACAGTCTATCATCTGTTGCTGTAAATGAATGGAGACACAGGGGAATGAGAAGCACACAGAATGAAGCTAAGCAGAGACTACAGCTCACTCTGGCATGCAGCAAAGAACTAGGCTGTGTCCTTTCTTTTACTCATACTCAAATTGGGAATACTTACGTGGCTGCATTTACTCAGAAATTTTAAAATTTGATAAGTAACAGTCTTGGAACAACATTATGTAAAAAACCAGGTGAATAAAAATATAATCTACAAAGCAAAGAACAGAGACCAAAACAAACTCCATGCTGGATATTCTTTATCAAAAGAGTGTTTGTGGCTCCTTGATACCAAACCATCTGTTTTCAGATTATTTTGACCTTGAATGTGTATCCCTGAAGTTTTGACTTTTATCCAAGCTCTTATCATACTCCATCTACATCATCTATACCTATAATTGTATGTCTGTCTCTCGAGTTATACAGCGCCATGGTGGTGCTGTGTGGGGCAGTATTGGATGGGTAGTCTCAAAGTTAGCAGTTCAGACCCATCAGCTATTTTTCATGAAAAAGAGAAGATACCTGTTTCTGCAAAGATGTACAGTTTAGGAAACTCAATACAAGGTGGTTGTGAGTCAAAACCTATTTAATGGAAGTGAAATTTTATGTTTTTATATGATCTATTCAGTTCAAGAATTCACTACTCACTTCCTTTAGAAATTTAGTCTCAACTCTTATATTTAGTGTGTTGAAAACACAAGTTTTCCCTAATTCCAAGCCTCATTTATGTGTTACCATAGCATAATTCAGATTAGCTTGACAATTCTCATTATATAATTATTTATTCTTTTTGTTCACAAATAGTTGCAAAGTACACCTTCTGATATCTCCAATGTTGTTATCTTTCTTGTAAAAGCCAAAAACAGAGCAATATTATATTGCTAATTCCTCTTCATTTACTTTGCAGTGTGTGTTTAGTTCTGAAACAAACCATTCCCACGGTGCACAGTTGTAACAAAGTGCTCATGTCACAATTAAAGATGAAAAGGATATGTTTATGCATTCAAGACCCAGATCTCATTTATGTATGTAGCATCAAAGTCATTCATAACATTAGTTACTGGGACTGTACATTTTCATTAATCTTAAACTGTACAAAAGACAATATGGCAATTAATGTCAAATCCTTTAATATATACAAAACATTGAACCAGAGGCTCAATGGAATAAAAGCTGCAAAAAAGTCGGCTTTGTTTTTCATTTACTAGATACGAATAGAGCACAAGAGAGCAGAACTCATGGCACGGTGGCTCCACGCTGGGCGGCTAAGCTGAAGTCAGCAGTTTGGAAGCTATGGCTGCTCACTGGGAGAACTAGGTGGCTTTCTATTCCTGTAAAAAAGTCTTCCTGGGAAAATCACAGGGGTAGTTCGACCGTGTCCTATAGGATCGCTGTCAGGGGCCGCCCACTCTGTGACACTGAGTATGGTTTGGTCAAATAGAGTCTAATGTAATGTCAGTTACTCTTTCAGGCAACAGAAATACAGCACAGAGCAAACTTCACAAATGCCTTATCCTTACAAAATTCACAAGCTATCTGAATCATAGCAACAATTAAAAACAAATGTAAAATTAAAATTATTATTTTAAAATAGAGTAAATAGGAGGGCCAGTAATTTAAACTATTCCATTATAATAGGATAGGAGAAAGCAACAGTAAGTGGTCAAAATCTTAAACCAGGACCCACATTTTACCAGTATCTGCTAGTCAGATATACAAGGAGAGTTTCCGAGGAATAAGTAATAAGTAGAAATGAAAGGAGGTAAGATAGCAATGGAAACTCTTTAATATAATTATATATATGTGTGTGTGTGTGTGTGTGTGTATAAAATGTTGACATAGGAAGGGAACTGCCTTTATTAGCTCACATCCAGGTGACGTCGTACTAATGGTATTCTATAGTGGAAACTCCCCCTGTATTTTTGCTCTTACATCTACAAAATAAGAGAGAGCTAAACAAAGCACCAGAAGAAAAGAAATCATAAAAAAACCAAAAACGTCATGATAAAAAAATACAAGCCTGGAAATAAAAAATGTTTTAAAAGATCAACATAAGAACATTTATGAGGACTGCACAGAACCAGGGACATAACCTTGGTAATCTTTTTCCAAAACTCACAGTTTTGAAAACTGCCTGTAGACATTCTACTCTGTACCACATGTCAGAATTGAGTCAATCACAGCTAGCAACATTAACTCTGTCTAGGAGTTCTGAGGAAAAAATGAGATACCAAATGGAGGTTAGAGAAAAAAGACATCCATGAATCCTCTCAAAAACATGTGCTTTGGAGCTGTGATGCTTCAGGTTTTGAAGAAGGAAAATGATATTCAAAGAGTCAAAAGCAGATTATAGTGGTGAGGTAAAAAGGATATGATATCAAATAGTTCATGTAGAAAAAGATTGCTTGGAAACTTATTGTGGTAACACTTGTACAATTCTATTTGACATGATTGAAATTGGGAATGATATGATACATGTATTTTAACAGCTAAAAATTGCACTGATACATATAGGCATAAGATTGTGATCTACACTGAAATGCATGTGTCAGAGATAACATTTTGCCACTGAAAAGATAAGATGAACTCCTAGCTCCAGTACCTGCAAATATGATACCCTTCACAGATAAGATGTATCTTTTGCTCTCACTTAAATTAAAGATGTTTACCAGAATAGTAATTTTTTCTGAGTGGTATATCCTAACAGGAAAGAAGAGACGGAAATGGAGTCAGACACACCCACACACCCACACACTCATGGATGAGACAATGAAGACATCTGTCTCTATCAGCTTTAAAGAAACACCATGGTTTGCCAGCAGCCATCAGAAACGAGGAGAGAGAGACACACAGGATACAGTTCCACCGTCAATGTTCCTGGAAGGAATGAACATGCATGAGATCCAGGCAACAATCAACATGGTGAGAGGATAATTTTCTATGTTGTCTCCACACTTTGTGGTATTTTGTTGTGTTAACTCTAGGAAGCATGAACAGAGTTATCAACTATATTTAAAGATCACTCTGTTAAATAAGTTTGCTCATTGTGCTAGCCTAGGTTAACTAGGGAAACCAATGCATAGACACTCAGATATATATATATATATATATATATATATATATATATATATATATGAAAGAGCTTTAGAGTACTTTTATATTAAGAAACATGCCACTCCAGTTCCATATCAAGTCCATAAGTCCAATACTAGTCTATTAATTTCTCTTTAGAATCATGCAAAACTAAGCAATGACAAGGAAAGCAGCAAGATCACAGAGCAGTAGGTGGAAAGTCCTGTGGTGGAAGCATTGCAGCTCTGACTTGGGGCTCCACATGGCTCCTCAAGCTCTAGGGCTCTGAATCCAGCAGCATAGCTTCACGTGGCTTGTGAGCAGGGTGATGAAGTAGCAAAAGAGTGAGTCTGGTCGCCAATTAGCTATTTATCTGTATAATACCACTAAAAGAAATGATCAAGCTGCGACCTGAGGGACAGGCTGCACTCCACTGCTTCACTCTTAATAGCCTCAAATTGACCCTGGATCATGTAACTACTACACTCATGTTTTATTGGTTTACTATTCATTACACATAAGTGAAATTGTGTGATTGGGTAGAATAGGAAGAGAATAGGAAGCTAAGTAAGCTCTCTTTTTTACAAGGAAAGCCTAGAACTTTTCTATATTTGTCTAAATCAACAAAACTTAATCCATTGTGGAAACATGGATTCTGATTTACAGTGACTTTAAAGAACAATGGAGATTTGTTTTATAGAGTTTCCATGACTTGAGTCTTTATGGAAGTACATTGCCAAATTCCCATCCCAGAGTGGCTGGTTGGGTTGAACTACGGATCTTTGCATGAGCAGTGTAGGAGTTAATCATTGCATCAACAGGGCTTTATTTTTGCCTATATACTAGTGTTCATTCCTAAGTGTCCCAATTAAAATTCTGAGGTACAAAACAGAACACTTTTACCTTCTTAAACCTAATACTTTAATATGAATATCTAATATTTGGACTAATTCTAAAGTCTTCTCTCTTTCTTAATCTATGGGATCGTCTCCATTTCTCTAAGAACTTCCTAAAGAAAAGTGTTGCAGTATGTCAATTTTCTTCTCTCTAGAATCTTATCTTCATAATTGATTGTTGGTTTCCTTGGTAGGTCTCTAAAGGTTGTGCTTGTGCATGTATGTGTAAATAGACACACAGGTATGGAGAGAGGGGGAGAGAGAGAGAGAGAGATGGAGAGAGAGAGAGAGAATGTACGATGTGCTGTGCTTACTCTAACAGGTGAGCATTGGACTGCAATACACAAGATTAGCTGTGTAAAGCCACCATATGTTCCAGAAGAAAGGTAGTGCTCTCTGCTCCTGCAAAGATTTACAATATTGAAAACCTGCAAAAGAATAGCTATGAGTTGCCTCAATTTCATGGCACTGAGTTTGGTTTTGTGTGTGTCTCTGTGTGTGTGTGTGTACCTGTGACTGTCTACTGATGTATCTATTTTAACTATTTTTGTGTCAAGTTCACAGGGAAGTTTTTGCTTGATATTCTATAATTAGAAATCAGAAATCTTCTGGTGACTTTAAATCGGAAAGCAGTCCCAGTTCAGTAATTTGAATATTCAAACTGAGTTATTACTCAAATCTCTGGGCTTGATTTATTGTTAATTAGTCTCCCCCAGAACAGCTTGAACCTGCTTCATGCTGTAGGCCTGCTGTGATTAAATAGGACTTGATCCTTCTGGTCTGTACTCTTTGCCTGTACACTGCTTTCCCTGATTGCTTTCTGCTCCATGCTCATTTAGATTCTGGCCATTGGAAGGGGAAGAGAGGTAAACAAAATGTGTGTATTTTGGTCATCTGACATCAAGTAATGTAGAGGATGATTATATTGTCTGGTAGAATATTAGCCAACATTATAAATTCAACAGCATCAATAAATCAAAACTTTAAAAAGCACTATTGTGGCAGTCATGTGCTTAGGTTAATTTTATAATGGAAATGTAGGGGTGGAGTCTGGCCTGTTAATCTGGAGATAGCCATTGAGTAGCCGATGAGGCCTCTGTGTGGGAATGGCTTTCATCTGAGATTCCTGGGAAATCTCGCAGTATTTCCCTCGTGAAGATGAGAAGCTATCTTCCCCAGTTGTTGGGAGTTAGTTTCAGAGATGATTAATCACAGGCAACACAGAATGGCGGCGGCTGGGAGGGTGGAGTAGCCGGTGGAGAAACCACATGGCTTAGCCCTGATGAACACGGACCTCTGAAGCTGGAGCGGCATGCTGTTGATGGACCTGAGCCCTGGAAGCGAGGAGTCATGGGGAGACTCCTGCCAGCGCCAGAATTCTGCACCCACTGACCTGTGACTTCCTGAGTCAGAAGCAGACATTATAGACTGATTTCAGGCATATGGGCTATTATTGCACTTATGACTTTGCACTGGACTGGATTGGGATGCCTTCTTAGGGTCACATTTCTTTTGTATATAAACCCTTTCCTTATACCTATATGTGTGTCTCTGAAATTTGTTCCTCTAGTCTATCTGGACTAGCTCAACTATCTAAAGCAATTATTTTCTTTCACAAAATTTTCAGTTAAAAGAGATAGATAGATTATACTTAATATATACATAGATCGATGAGGTACCTATGATCACAAATACATTATTTAATGATTGTTTTTAAACAGCTTAAGATAGAAAATGATTTGTACATTTATTTAGGGGTGAGAAGTAGTAAATTGGTAATTTTAAAATCCGAACTTGTGAAGTATAATTTTTACTTGAATTTTAAAATATAAAACGTGAGGCGATTTGTTTAACAGTGCTTATTTCAAAGATATATTATAAATATATCTCTGGAATATATATTTCATTAGGTAATTCTTCTGCACGAGACCTCTTTAGAGTCAAAATCATGGTATTTCCTATTGTCTGATCTACATGTGAAAATTAGACGTGGAGTGATTCTGCAGAAGAGTACTGATAAGTCCATGTATGGCTTAAGGCAGAAACAGATCTGTATTGGAATAAGTAGGGCCAGAGAGTTCTGTAGAGAAAAGGACAGCAAGATTTTGTCCAACAATAATGTCCAACCAGTAACTATATTCCCCTTCTCTATAGCATCTAATATGGTTAGTTTTGGCTGTAGTTTGTAGGTTGCAGTGGTAAGTATTTTTCAGATGGCAATTGTCCCTATGCCTGATGCACTGATACAGCCACTGTGTCCATCCATCTTTTGGGCAACTTACTCTTTTTTTTGGGGGGGGGGCATCACTGCCTTCAGGTGGTCAAGGGAGCTACCCAGAGCTGCTCCTGAGAGCTGCTGCTGGATTTGAACCGCCAAGCCCGCGGGCCTCAGTCCTGCACTCAACCACTTAAGCCACCGGGGCTTAGTCCAGGGGCCTTCCTCTTTTTGGCTGCTGCTCCACTTTACCAAACATGATGTCATCTTTAGTGACTGGACTCTCCTGACAACATGCCCAAAGTATGTAAGATGAAGCTATGTGGACAATTGAACACCCTCTAGGTTGGGGAGAAGACGGGACAGTCAAGGTACAGTGAGGTGACGATGAAGCATACAACTTTCCTCCAGCTCCTGAAGGCTTCCTCCCCCCAACTATCATGGTCCCAACTCTTCCTTACATATCCAGCTGGACTGGAGGAGGTACACAGGTAGAGATGGGAACAGGATATGGGGAACCAGGACAAATGAGACTCTTGGGGTCAGTAGTGCGAGTGGAGCTACTAGATGGGTGGAGGGAAGTTGGGGTAGAGGAGGGCAGCCAACTATAAGGATGTACACATAACCTCCTATGTAGGGGACAGACATTGGAGGAGTGAACAAGGGTAGAGATCGGGCAGTGTAAGATATGACAAAACAATAATAATTTGTAAACTATTGAGGGCTGGTGCAGCAAGGATGGAAGGGAAAGGATGAGAAGCTGATATCAAGGGCTCAAGTGGAAAAGCAGATATTTGGAGGACGATGATGGCAGCAGGCATGCGAAGGTGCTTGTCACAATATACGTATATGTATTATGAAAGATGATGTATAAGCCCTCAATAACATGATTAAGAAATACATAATTATTGAATCCATGAGTTTTAAGATTTATAGCATGTAAATGACCCACAGGATTTAGCAAATCACAACTTAGAAAAGCAGATTCTTAGTAATGTGGACACAGGTAATATTTCACATATTTCTGACTAATGTTTGGGATTTAAATTGTTTGATTGTTTTTATATCTTCTGCCATCATCATTACCTTTAATCAGACGATACGGTGATGTGTATGAATTAGGTTAAAAATATAGAGACCTGAAAGCAGTGAATTATTGCCCCTAGAAAATATTTTTTATACAGTAAATGATTGTCAAGCTATTATGAACCAAGTGCATTTCCATAATAAAACATAGGTATTTATATATAACTTTAATGCTGTTCAAGTTATATTGTTGTGCTTTTCAAACATAAAATATATAATTTTTAAAATGATAGATAATGATCACATTTGGAGAGATTTATAATTTACTTTGTGTAGCTAATATTGGTGAAAGAAATTTTTGTAAATACATACAGTTAATCTTAAATTCCATTTTTCTACAAAGCAATCAATTAAAATAAGAACCTGACCTGTGAATGAAAATCACTTCATGATGTTAACTTTTCAACTTCAAACACATACAGGGCTAGTACAGCACCAGGAGAAAGCAGGATTTTCTACTTTGATAGAGTCAGATTCTCAGAAAACCACAGGGGCAGTTCTCCCTTGTCCTTTGGGTGGCTTTTGGTGGGCATGGGTCCATGGCAGTGTATATAGAAAAGGTTGTAAAGAAGACATTCCATACCCCTATATCAGTGCAATAAATATATAAAAAGAACAAAACAAGAATAGCATTTATTTGTTTTGTTAGTGTCTCAGGAGGAAAAAAATAATTAAGGTGAGACATACTGCTTTGCATTTAGGAAAAGTTAAATTATTTTTACACACACATGCTATTTTTATCAATAAAATATTTTATTTTTCACTGTGGAATTTATATGTTAACAATACATATATTACTAAAATAATTCTAAGCTAAACACCTGTTGTTTACGTGAAATGTATAGAGTATATATACATATATAAACACACATAAATAGTGTGCATGCATGTGTGTGTCTGTTCAAACAAAACACCAATGAACTCAGTGCTAGCCTTACAATCATCACTCTGTTTGAGCTTTTCCTTGGAAAGATTTTCCAATCTTTCTCATCAAGGGTCTTCCTCCTCTTTGATGAAGCCATATGTTACCATGCATGATGACCTTCTCATGGACTGGTCCCTCCTGGTAAAGTGTCCAGAGTGCATGTCTTGTCATACTTTTAGGAGCATCTTGACTGTACTGCTCAGATGTTTATTCTTCTAGGGATCCACTTTATCAACACCACAAGGGATATGTACCAAATGCCCTTTGGTCTTTTTTATCATCATATCGTATGACTTTCGCATGCATGTTAAGCAAATGCACATCACATGGTTTTGATAAGGCACATTTTCATTTTCAAAGTGACCTCTTTGCTTTTTAACATTTTAAGAAGTCTTCACAGACTAGCTCAAGACTATACATTGTCTATTTTCTTAACTGCTCTTCTAAGTAAAATGAAATCTTCGACAACTTCATGTTTTCCCCATTTTCATTATATTGAGATTGACTCCATGCTTTAATCTTCGAAAAACATTAAAAAAAAAGAAAAAAAGAGAAAATCATTGGGAATTGTTCCACATATACTTCTTTTGATCAACAAGTTTGGAAATCTGCATATTGAAATGTAGTGATTCCAGAGGGCAATGATGCCCAAAAAACAAACAAAAAAATTAAATTGAAATGTAGTGATAAATTTTATTTCTGGCTTGATGCCACACACTTCTTCATATAGCCCATCTTCTCAAGCTATTTGCTCAAAATACAAAGTGAAGAAGTGAATAAATACACGTGTAAATATACATATTTTAAATTATTCACTGTTCAAATTCTAAATTTTCTAATGTGAATATATCAATGTATAATAATTATTAAATATAAAAATTAAGAATGCTACCGCACCAATGATTATGTATCAGCAAACATTCAGTTCTTTGTGCTTATTTCTTTAATTTTCTTACTCATTATACATTTTGTATGAGTTTGAAATGTGAACTCTACAGAATATAATGTTTCTCCCTGTAAAGCAATTCATCATCTTACTGCCATCACAGTACAAAACTTATTATTAAATTTAAAAATGAGCAAAATATTCAGTGTATTTGCATATATCTAAATGCATATGAAGAATTAACACTTAAATTACTTGACCTTGCATATTTTAGCGCTATACAATGGTAAGAACTATATATGTATTTTATATACACACAGAACAAATTTATATGTAAAATATGCATCACAAATACAAGTATACAAGTCACTTATGTTCATGCTTTTTCTCTTATCATTTATCATTTTATCATTCTGTTTAACCTAAATACTGTAAGAAAAATATATGTAAATTAAATTAAAACTATCTGACATCATTATTCTGTTGAAAGAATAAAAACCTATCAGAAAAACAGAAGTTGAATTAGGCGTTTGTCTTGTTTTGTTTATTTTATATTAAATACTTTTATTGGGGGTTCACACAACTCTTATTACTATCAATACATACACCAGTTGTATGCAGACCACATTTGCACATTTGTTGCCATGATCACTGTCAAAACATCCTCCTTCTACTTAAGTCTCTGCTATCAGCTCCCCATATTTTCCCTCCCTCCCCACTGGACCATTGAATCCTTGCTGATTTACAAATTATCATTATCTTGTCATATAGTGCACTATCCAATGTGTCCTTTCACCCACTTCTCTGTTATCCACACCACAGCTAGGAGGGTATATGTAGATTCTTGCAATTGGCCCCCCTTTCCATCGACTTTATTGTTTTATCAAAAGCTTAATTAAGGTCATTGCCATCAAGTAAGTAGTAACTTCTAATGACTCTATAGGATAGAACTGCTTCGTGGGATTTACAAAGACTGTGATATTTATAGAAGCAGACATATATCTTTCTTATACAGAAGCTACAATATTATAAGCTCTTGATCAAGTTTTATTATGAATGCATAAATATATATGCATCTATGTTCAGAATCTAATTTAAATAGATAAATTATTTTGTTTTAATTTATTTATTACTGCACTATCAACACCTAAAAAATTGACATTGTGATGCACTAGAAATTTGTAGAAACAGTTAATTTATTAATTTTACTTCCTACCTTGATAAATTCTCTAAAACTAAAGATGACATGCATAAATGTATCCATACATGCAGTCAAGTGTAAAGGAACCTTTATTGTCACATAGACCAATCATACCAAGAAACAATGAAAAAATAATTTGCCTAATACAGGAAAGGAATTTGCCAGAGTTGTAACCTCTTACCACATTTGTTATTCAGTGTGATGACCAAATACTCTGAGAATCTGGATAATATAAATAAGAACTTAGCATCAGGGAGGGAGACTGATTAACAACCTGCTATATGCAAATGACACAACAGTCTTGCTTTCTAAAAGCAATTAGGGTTTGGAGCACTTTCTGATAAAAATCAAACACTCCAATTTAATTTTGGATTAAAATTCAGTTAAAGAAAATCAAAAAACTCACAACTGAACAAATGACAGCATTTTAAGTATAGAAAAAGTTTAAAATATTTCTAAGAAATCAAATAATTTCACTATATTTAAATTACATTTTCCATAAAATTTCACACACCACTTCATAATATATAGCTCCAACATGTTAGTGGAAAAGTGAAAAGACAAAGAAATTATTATTAAAAAATTAAAGCTTGCTAATTAGTATGTGTATGTGGTTCAAATTATTTTTTCTCATTTTCATTCATTATTTCTCAAATAATTTTTATTTAATCTAATGTATTGAATTCTATTCTTAATTACAGATTTTATTTGATTCTTCAAAATATTTCATTATCTATTGTAAAGGGTATTTGCATTGCTTTTAACCAGCTTATTTATATCTTTTTTTGACCTTTGTAGAAAATGTTTGCCATTTATATTTAAAAAATATGTATATATAGTCATATTTTTTTCTGTGTTCCCGAGGGAATGCCAAGGATATACTTTGGGATCAGGGCATGGCGCCCCATCAGACTCAATCAAAGGACACTCTTAAAGGTCAAAATACAGACGTTTAGCTATTTATAGGTTTTTCTACTTTTATTACTTTTTAAAATTTTTTACTTATTTAGTATTTATTGTGGACATTGGTTTTTATGTTGTTATTGGCATCACTTTTTTCCTTTTGTCTTGTGATATGTTTTTTGAGGTACATATTATTATCTCAGAAAGGCTATCTAGATAAGATCGCTGGGGGTGAAAAAAATGGGACTGATCGTTATAGAGGGACATGGGAGAGAGGGAGGTGTGGAAAAGGAGATAGTGTTGACCAACCCAGGGTAAAGGGAACAACAAGTGTTCCAAAATGAGTGACAAGGTGGGTGTGAGAGAACTGAGAAGGACTGAACAAAATTAATGTAACCAAGAGAAATTACTGAAACCCAAATAAAGGCTGAGCATCATAGTGTAAAAAAGGGAAAGTAAAAAGTAAGTAGAGGGAAGAAATGGGAGGCAAAGGACATTTATAGAGGTCTAAATTCAGGCATTATATATATGTGTGTGTGTGTATATATATATATATATGTATATCAATGGCTAAATAGATCTACATGCATATGCATATAGGGTTAGTATTTATGCAGCAGATGGACATTGGGACTTCACTCATGTACTACCTCAAAGCAAGAACACTTTGTTCTATTAAACTGGCTTTCCATGATGCTCACCTTTCTGACACAATCACTGAAGACAAAAGGGTGCATATGAAATTGTGGTGAAGAATGCCGATGGTGCCAGGCTATACAAAGATAGAGCATCTGGGGTTTTAAAGGCTTAAAAGGTCCAAGCAGGACCAATAAAGGAGCACACCAGCCTGTGTGACCATGAGGTGTCAAAGGGTTCAGTTATCAGGCATAAAAGAATAAAAAATCATATTATTTTGTGCCTACCTTCCTGAAATGATTGCTGAAGACAAATGTGTGCATAAGCAAATGTTGTGAAGAAACCTGATGGTACTTGCCTATCAAAAGATATAGTGTGTGGGGTCTTAAAGGCTTGAAGATAAACAAGCAATCATCTAGCTCAGAAGCCACAAAGCCCACATGGAAGAGGCACACTAACCTATGTGACCACGAAGCGATGACGGGATTAGGTATTAAGCATCAAAGAACTAAAAATTATATCATTATAAATGAGGGGGAATACAAATTGGTGACTCAAAGTCCATCTGTAGGTAAAGTGACATTCCCTTATATAAGGGTCATGGGGAGGAGAGGAATCAGTCAGGACATAGTGCAGTAATGCTGAAACATACAACGTTTCTCCAATTCTTCAATGCTCTCTCCCACTTTTATGATTATAATTCTACCTTCTAAATTCAGCTAGACAGAAGCTGTACACTTGTACACAGAGGACCCAGAAACATGGGGAATCCAGGACATGTGATCCCTTTAGGACCAGTGGGGAGAGTGGCAATACCAGGAGGGTGGAGGGAAGGTGGGGTAGAAAGGATGAACCAGTTACAAGGATCCATATTATAATCTTTGCCCTGAAGTTGGACAACAGGGAGGTGGGTGAAGGGAGACATTGGACAGTATACAATATAATAAATGATAATAATTTACAAATTATCAAGTGTTAATGGGGGGAAATGGGGAGGGGGACAATGAAGAGTCAATACCAATGGCTTAAGTAGAAAGCAAATGTTTTGAGAATGATGAGGGCAACAAATGTACAAATGTACTTGACAAACAATTGGTGCATGTATGGATTGTGATGTGTTGCATGATTACTCAATAAAATGAAAATAAAAAGAAAAAACAAAAAAAAACCCTCTCATTTCTATGCATTCTTTCAACAAATCCACCTAAATTATCTTTTACACATTTCTCATAATAAACAGCTACAGTTTTAAAATTTTAATAATCCCAGTTTTTATAACCATAGGTTACAAAGTAAAATTTAAGCATATTTTATAAGATGGGTATTTCTTGCTTTATTTGAGTTAGTGAGAAAAAATATGAATTTTCCAATTATCAATATTAATTTGTTTTCAAATAGTAACTTACAAAATCAAAATTGTATTTAAAATCATTGCTCCTGCTTTTGGAAATGGGAGGTAATATTATACTTTATATTGTTACTTATAATAAATTGCCAATTTAATATTTTAATTGGATTTCAAAGTATAGATAATTTGATTAGCATTGACTTTAATATTGATAATTTTCAATTTAACTCTCAGTTTTTCCACTTTTCAATAAAGGGATTGATTCTATATTATCATTCCTTCTTGTGATATTTAAAATAATTGTGTCTTTGAAAAACTTGGATTTTTAAATTTTATCTGACTCCTAATTGATGCTATAGTCACCATAATATTGTTCATGTATGTAGTATTGACTATGTATAGAAAGCTTGAATTTCAGTCTCAAAATATTGGTTAACATTATAATTCTGTCAATAGTTAATTTCTCTGAGAAGCAGTTTCCATTTATGTAAATACCCATGCAGTAGTTAATTTGTGCAATAGCAAGTGTACCTTATGTGTGTTTCTATAGCAATATATATATATAATTGTACACATATGTACCCTAGGTATTCTACTTTAAAATCAAGTTTCAGAGTCTCATCTGACATCCACTTTGACCTTTTCTCTTTCTTTTTATCTTTCTGTCTTTTTAGTAACCTTTTTCTTTATTCATGAATGATGTTCTTGATCTTCTCCCAGAGTTCATCAGATATTCTGCCTCTATTGTTCATTTAGTTATGTCTGTTCTTGAAATGTTCCCTCCGTTGTGGTGTGATAGACTTGAGGTCGTTCTGTGGATTTGTTTCATTTTACTTAGCTTTAACCTGAACATATACATGAGCAATATGTAGGGGGTCTGTTCCACAATAAGCACATGGTCTCATTATTGCTGCTGCTAATATCGAACGATCTAGAGGCTGTTTCCACAGAAATTAGTCGATTTGATTAAGGAAAACTGAAGAAAACTTGCTTCAGTTATACCGTATTGCTTGCCAAGAGTTTTATACACATTGTTGAATGCCAAAAGAACAAACAAATATCTCTTGGAAGAAGTACCTCCAGAATGCTTCTTAGAGGTAAGGATAATGTGACTTCACCTCATGTACTTGGGACGTGGTCAGGAGAGACCAGTCCCTGGGGAAGAGCATCCTGCTTGTTAACGTAGAGGGCAAAAAGAGGATGGCCCATGGCACGATGGATTGACAGAGTGGATGCACCCGTAAACTCTAACGTTGGGGCAATTGGGAGCATGTTGCAACACTGGGTACTGTTCATTCTGTTGTGCATTGTGTCTCCGTGGGTCGGAACCCACTTGAAGGTAGCTCTCAACAACTACACTTAGGTGTATATGGGTTTATGTGTGTATATTGATCCATATAAAGACATTGGACTGTGTGGATCATGACAAATATGTAATAAAGTGACATATGTGTATTCTAGAATACCTAATTATGCTCCTGTGTTATTTAAATCAGGATGTGTGTAAGAATTGGTGATACTGGGAGGGTAGAAGGATGGTGGAATAGAGAGGGGGAACCAAATTCAGAGATCCACATATAGCCTCCTCTCTGTGGCACGGACAACAGGGAAGTGAGTGAAGGAACACATTGGACAGTGTACAATATGAAAAAAGTAATAACAATTTGTAAATTATTAAGGGTTCATGGGGGAGGGATGGCAAGGAAGGGAAATAAAGGGATCAGGTACTGGGGGCCTAAGTGGAGGGAGGTTGTTTTGAGAGTGATGTTGGCAAAAAAAGTGTGCAAATGTGGCCTGCATACAATTGATGTATGTATGAATCGTGGTGGAAGTTGTATGAACCCCCAATAAAATGATTCATTAAAAAATTGGAGAGGAGGAAAAAGGAGCTTTTTAGGGCTCAAGTTGAAAAAATTCGGAAGTGGATATGGCAATATGTACACATCGGCTTGATACAAATGATGTATTGAATGCTATAAGATCCCCCAATAAGATCATTGAAAAAAAATGGCATCCTTTCACCACACTCTTTCAATCTGCATACTTAGGCAATCATCTGCAGAGTTATACTGCAGGAAGAACCGACCCATAACCAGGAGCAGAGAAGGAATTGTTGGCCATGTAATATGACTCAGCCTTGTTTACCGAGAACATGGACGCTTAGAAGCACTTACTGGAGAAGATCAATACCTTTCTTCATTTCTCATCAGGTTAATTATTGGCCTAATCAGTATTTTTTTTAACTTTTTTGCTATTATTCAAGTCGATTAGTCAGTTCCTACATTATGTCTATGATATTTGGAACAACTCCATTTTCTAGCACAACTTAGCCTATTGTCCACATATTTTTGCTAAATGTCCTTGATTCTGTTAAACTATTTTTTCTTTTTGCCTTTCCACAGGATTCTATTCCAGTCATGCCACCAGATAAAATTTCTTTCAACTTTCTCGATAATAACTAAGTTGGGTCATACTTTTATCTCATTCTGGGATACATGCCAGCTTCACCATTTGAAGTATAATTCACACCCTGCCTGGCTAATGCTGAATATATATAAAGTATTAATTTTAGACTTTTCATTTAGTATATTTGGAATCTATGTATAAATTATAATGGGTATCCAGAAAGGGGCTTCTAAAGTTCATGGAAAATTATTCCCTTATATTTCAGATGAGATCGGGCGCATTCAGAGTAGTATGGCCATAGACCCTTATATTTCAATTATATTTTCTAAAAACTTTGGGAGTTCTCTTGATATTATTCTTATCCTCTGAGCCACTGAGCCACAAAAAATTTTAAATGTTCAAAAATTAATTAATTCATTTCATACTGTTGCAAGGCATATATATGTATATAAATATTTATGCTTCAATAACTTTCAGAATACTGGAAATGTGTTGCAGTAACTTCCACAGCACTAGAGCAAAGGTGTCTCTATTGTTTAAAGTAATGTATCACCTTGGCTGGGCCATGATTCTCAGTGGTTTTTCAGCTAAATGACAATGTAATTTGTCAGTTACATAAAGGCATACTATGACAGTTATGTGATTATCTAATCTGTCAGTTATATAGTGATCTAATTTGGCAGTGATGGAATTATGTAGTCATCATGTAATTTTTGGACTAAAGTGGTCATCCTTCAAATTTATTGAATGTTACTTTTCACATAATTACTTAGTTTGGGAAGCTAAATGTCATGGAAAAGTAAAAAAAAAGTGTACTTGTCTTATTATTTAACAGAAGTATAGAGGAATAAATATTGAAATGCTTATTCTCAGATATTGTGTAATAGTGATCTAAGACATTTTAATAAAGCACTTGCAAGAATGGGTCAAATATTGCTACAAGGATTTCCATTCATGTTTTCACTTATTTACTCTCAATAAGACATACGTAAGTATTTATCTAACATTAGTGAATGACTATAGACTCATTTTTTCAGTAACATATTTGCCTTAGTCTTATTAGAATGCTATTAAATATAGATTCAATCAAATAGTGGCTTACAGATATTGAAACATAGTACCTGCTAGGTAAATTAAATTCAAGGCAGAAATGTCAGCTTAAAAAGTTATAGAAAAAAACATTTTCCCCAAGAGGAGCGATCTTCATAGAAGTTCTTGAAAGACATAGGACAATGCCTCACCATCCTCAAAACCATTGCTATCTTGAAGCCAAGTGTTGCAGTCACCGTGTCAAATCAGCTCTTTGAGGGTCTTCCCTCTTTGTTGTTGGTTTTCTACATTAACAGACTTGCTATCATTTTCCAAAGACAGGTCTCTCATGATAACATGTCCAAAGTATGTGAGACCGAGTCTCATGCTACTCCTTTCCGAGGAGCCTTCTTGCTTTACTTTTTCTGAGACCTGTCTCTGGGCTTCTGGCAGTCAGAAGTAGTTGCCATAGGCTGCAACAACACCACAATGTAAATGTATTTATTTCCTGTGGCATTTCTTATTCATTTCCCAACTTTACCATGCATATGAGGAGTCTGAAAATAGCAGGGCTGAGTCAGAGAGGAGATTAAGAGATGTGGAAATACTACCTTTTGAAATGTAGACTTAAATGGAAAATATATTGAGGAACAATGGCATCACTTTGTGATTGCTTTGTTTAATGAATATTTTGTGAGTTTATAGCAATATGTTTACCTTCCCTCAAATGTGTGTATTTTGTTATGTAATCATTGAGATATCTTATTTATTTTAGCATTTATTTTTATGACATCAAGTTTGTGAGATCTAAAACTTGATAAGACTACTTTGTTTTTGGACATCTAGACAGTTATCTACTTTTACAGATGATGGGAGCTTTGTTGGTTTCTCCGAAAGTTTTACTGTCAAATAATTTACCTATCATGCAATTCAGTAGATCAATCTTTCAATCATATTAAGGAGAATCAGGCAATCATTACCATATTAATTTTAGAACACTTCTCTAATGGAGAAAAAGTCCTTTAAATTAAGTTGGGAAGTCACAATTCATTCTTGTGCTCCCTTCCCCATCTGCCTTCATTATTTACTCCCCAAACCTCCATGACTTGCTTACCCCCTCTCCTGCACTCTCTATAACCCCTTGCATCAAGTATTATCATTATGACTTTGCTCCTCCTGTTCTCCACAGCTGGGAGACCCGACTGAAAAAAAGAATAAAAAACAAAATCACACTAAGGTGGTAAGGATAAAATCATAATAGTGTAAAGACAAAACATATAAATAAGGTGTAAGAAGGAAAATACCTCATCATCATTCAAACTCCAGGGAAGAAATTTCTGTCAAGGAACAGGTTGTGTGATAGGAAGCCCATCGCCTGGCCAAGTATTGGCTCCAATCCCGCATCTTCACAACTACAATGGTCACTGTCAGAGGGGAAGACTGTTCAGACCCTTGCCAGGGACTGGAATGCATAGGCCCGTGGCTCAGTCTGATGAGCTTTTTTCACTTTTCTATCTCACTCTATTACTGGAAAATATTTCAGTTTTCTTCCTCATACAAGTTTCTGTATTGCAAAGGTTAAACTGCCACATAGGTTAATGTTTGGAGACTGACAATAGAATTCTCTTATTTGAATTGCAATATCTCCTTGGAATTTTTTTTCTCATTACTAGCCTTGTTAACCTTGTAATGAAAATATCAACAACACTAATTGTATCCAAGATTATAGAGAGGGCACTTTTTTATTTTTATTTTTGCATTTGCTACTTGCTCTCAGAGGTTGACGTGTGGTCTTAATTAACAAATAAGTAGAACAACACTTTTGCTTTTGATGTAAACATTTCAAATTTTTGAACATGTTATCTTTCAAATATACTTTTAACAAGATACTATCTTTTCACTATATTTTTCTCTTCTCTGAGGATTTTTAATTTAATTAAATAATAATATTGTCCCCATTTGGTGTTAGAAGCTACATTGGTTATTTCAAAGTTTTGATCACAAAAATGTCATGAACGCATATACTTGAGATTATACTTAACAAAACCAAGCTCAGTTCCTGAAAATTTCTAAATCTACTACACATTTAAATTGTCTGTTTTATTGTACAATGATTAAGATATGCAAAGATTAGTTTATTCTTAATTTCAATGTTTATAGCACATATATGTTTATGAAAAATATTGGTTGAATGAAAGTACAGAAATCTGTATTAATTATAGTCATAAAGGACAGAAGCTAGGTCTTACCTCATGCATCAGAGTTCCTTCTTATACTAGTAATCCATTCTAGGAAGGAGAAGCAGTATAGCATGTGTACTTGGCGAATGCTAGCTTTGTAATTAATTAAAAAAAGGCTATCTCTTCATGATTAGTATAAATAGAAAATATATAATTTTTTACATAATACATCATGAATCTTTCAAGTAATAGCTCTTTACAATGAACCATCTCTAATAAAGTCTTTTGATACCACTTTTTAAAAATTATTTTTTTGTGTTTTTTTAAATAGAATAATACGGGTGCAGTTAAGATTCCAGTATTTACTTTCCATTTATTCTTTTATTTTTTAAGATTATTGCTTTTAAATTAACTCATATGACTGTGTGTGGGATTACTCCACATCATTAGAGTTGATGCAGTCTTGATATCAAAATTAAACCCAAGATAAGGATTGTCACTCTAATCATGCCTCCATCAAAGATTTTATTTTTAAGATATAGATAACCAAAAGCAAATTCTTGATGGATGCAAACTACCAACCATCAACTTTTTACATAATAGCTAAGAGAAAACTTTCAAGTCAAGTAAGGCAATTTTCATTGTTCTACAAATTACAACATTAGCATCTCAATTGTAAAACAATCTAGCTATGCAAACTAATCACAACATTCATTCTATCATATTTCTCTACAGGTGACAAAAATGAAGTTTCAAAAAGTAGAATTTTTTTCTGTAATCTATAGCACATGACATGGTTATATTCTTTATTAGTCTGATGATTAAGTGAACTGAAAATAGATTATTTTCTAAACAATAATCTTATTGGTTAAGATTGACATATACTTAGATATTTTCTTGTGCTTAAATTACTATTGTTTATTTTGAGGATATACAGCATAAGTTATTTAACATACATATTCTGTAGGTAGTTCATGTAAAATCTTATACATAGTGACACTGAGCAACAGAAGGCAAAACTGTATCATTCCTACAATTGTTGAGATTTTTCTCCACGAAATATTGCAACTATGATGGTTATCCAATTAGGGGAGAATCTTCCTTTTTTTCATTGACTTTCTACTTTGCAATATCGTTTGTCAGGAAATGGTCTCTCTTGATTCCATATCCAAAGTACATGAGCCAAAATCTTGCCATCCTCCATAATATTGGTTTTTGATCGCTTTATGGATATTTTAAAATTTATTTGACTTGAAATGATATTGTATCCTTTGATCTTCACTAGTTGCATGCTTCCAGTCCTTTTGGACTTTAAAATAACTTTTTTATTATCTGCAATCTCTTAATGAAATTTTCTCCAATCCTGATGCCATGCCCTCAATATAGTATTATTTTTTAGATTATTTGTTCAGTATATAGATTAATTATGATGAAAGGATACACCCTGACAGACTCTTTTAAATATATTTAAAACAAAACCAAACTCATTGTCATTGAGTTAATCCTGACTATATAAGGCCATAAACCCTATATCATTTTATTGTACATTTTCATGGTAGTTGACAGCTTAATTTTTCTCCCATGTAGCAGATGGTGAATTTAATAGCTGAAGCCTAATATTGAACCTACTATTCCACCAGGGCTCCTTTTCAATATAAGCTTTAAATTCTGATAGTAAAAACATAATATTTAAAAACAAAATGCAAACCTACCAAGATATTCATAAAATTATTCAATCAAAACCTTATATTCACGCAGCACTTTCTTCTCCTACTCAAAAGTTCATAGAATATAATATTGTGGTAAGAAACAAAAAACAGAACACTTATGTTAGCAGGTAAAACAGATATTCTTTACAAATATTTATATTTTATCATAACTGTAAGTACTATTAAGAGACAGAGGTACTATTAGTAGAGTACATGAAAAAGACTGTTTCCCACATATGATCTATACAAGTACTTATGATTCAATATCACCTAACTCTTAGTTTTAGATAAAGTAATTTTACAAGGCCCAGTGCTTGATAAAAAGTAAACATTGAAATACTGCCTGGTTTCAAGTGATGGAAGAGCTGCATCAAGGTTATATTCTTTACAATACTGATTCAATCTGTGTGCTGAACTACTAATTTCCGAAGGTGATCTATGTAAAGAGGACTGTAGCACAAGAACTGAATCAAGGCTCATTAACCATCTGGGATATGCAGTGGACACACCCTTGTTTGCTGAAAGAGAAGAGGACCTGAAGCACTTAGTGGTGAAGATCAAATGCTACAGCCTTCATTAGGCAAATTGTACAAATGTGTATGCTTAGATCATTAGATGCTTAAAAGCCAAGAGAGAGAAGACATTGTAAACAAAGCCAAGAGAGAGAAGACATTGTAAACAGTAACAGAAGTAATGCTTCCCTGAGGGCATGGGAAGAGAGATTGAGAGAGTGGGGAAGGGGAGACTGTTAACAATGAGGACTGTATGACACTACTTGAGGGGAATGAATAATGGAATTGTAAGCATATGGATATATTGGATGGTGTAAAATACATAAAAAAGAATAGAAAGCAAGAAATTTTAATAATACATAATATATTTAAGGATTCTTGGGGGTAGGGGAGGGATAAAGGGAAGCTAATATCAAAGAGCTCAAGAAGAAGAAAAAAGGTTGAAATGGATGATGCCAGCAATTGTATAATATGGCTTGATTTAGTTGAAGTACAGACTGTGAAAATGTCCGATAACATGATTACTAATAAAAAACTGTATCCTTAAAAATACTGTATCCTTCAATATGCACTACAATTAGTTATAAGAAACCAACTTTCCTTGACAAGTGTAGAGTTCTCTCTGCTGAATTTTCTGGAATAGATGAATGAGTGCTTTCAATGCTTTTTAAGCTTGTTAAAAAGACAAAAGCCACTTACAGAGATCTAAATATAGGTATGTCCATACATAGACACAACTATCTATTATAAGTTGGGAATAAAATTAAGAACATATCTATAGGCCAAATATTAAAGTAGCAGGTGGACCTTAGGCCCTCACCCTGGTGCTCCCTCAATGCAAGAACGCTTTGTTCTATGAATCTGGCATTCCTCGAGGCTCAATGGCCCAACACGATCACTGAAGTAAAATGGGTGCACAAACAAATGTGGTGAAGAAAGCTGAAGGTGCCCAGCCATCAAAGGATATATCAAGTGTTTTGAAAGCCTGAAGATAAACATTAGACCATTTACCTGTGACGAGACCACAGCCACACAGAAGAAGCACAACAGCCAGCATGGTCAGATGGTGGTGAAAGTGGTAAAAGGTCTAGGCAATAGACATCAAATGGGGCGGAAAAAAAACAAAACAAAACAAACATATATCACTGTGTGCACACATCCCCAATGTACCAATTGAGGACATGTAAGAGCATGAGCAAGGGTGGTGAAGAAAGCAG